>JANTPM010000244.1:6392058-6408261 GCA_025434745.1 Erythroxylum divaricatum | reverse complement strand
GTTCAAGTCTTGTATAGAAAAAGAGAAAATAGACAGCAAGAGTATTGTTTGTCTAGATGTTGAAACAAGATGGAATTATACTTATTTAATGTTAGAGTCAGCTTTGAAATTTTCAAAAGCATTTGATTTATTGGAGAGTCAAGATTCTAAGTATGTTTAAGATCTTTCTAAAAAGAAGAATATCAGAGGTGAGAATAAAAATAATAAAGGTGTTCCTAGTGAAAGTGATTGGGAGTACGCACGTAACTTGCTACCTTTACTTTCTATCTTTTATGATGCTACTTTAAAATTGTCTGGCTCTCATTATGTAACTGTTAATGAGTACATGAAAGAAATTTTTGGCATTGGGATGGTCATTTCAAAGAGATGTGGACTCGGTGATTTTAGTGCAAGAATCATGGCTTTGAAGATGAAGAAGAAGCATGATAAGTATTGGGAAGATGTTCACATCAACTGCATGTTGTTTATTGTTGTCGTTCTCAATCCACGCTGCAAATTGAAGTATGTGAACTTTGTGATTGGTAAAGCATATGACGATGTCAAATCTGAGCAGTTGTGTGAGAAAGTAAAAATTACTTTAGATTTGATGTTTGATTTCAACCGATCCTCCATGTCTTTTTCTATTGCATAATCAAGCGTCCAATCTCAAGCTTCAAGTGATATGGAAGTTGATAATGTTAAGGATGTTGCAGCATTTTTGGATAATATTTTTGAAGACCAAGAGGCTAGTTAAGTAAGTAGGGAAACCAAAAGTGAGCTAGATAAATATTTAGCTAAAGATTGTGAACCCAAAGCTAAGACTTTCAATGTCTTGAGTTGGTAGAAACTAAATTCTGCTAAGTATCCAGTGCTTGCTTCAATGGCTCGAGATGTTTTAGCTATGTCTGTATCTACTCTTGCATCTGAGTTGGCTTTTAGTACATGAGGTCGAGTGCTTGATTCATTTCATAGCTCTCTTACTCCAAAGATGGTGGAGGCTTTTGTTTGTGGACAAGATTGTTTGAGAAAATCACAATCTTCTCTTTATGTGGAAAAGAGACTTGACGAACTTAAGCAAATTGAATCAGATAATATAATTTACTTTACCTTGTTTTAATATGTAAATAAATAAATAATTCTTTTTTCAATTAAAAAAGAAATAACGAGACTAACTCTTTTTATTCTTTATTTTCTACAAATGTGGCTTCATGTATAACAGTGGATCATCCTACCATCCTATTCGAAGAATAATTATTTGATAATTTATCTCTTTTTGTCTATTATGAATCTTTTATAAGACATTGTTTGGCTTATTTTTACTTTGCTTGGGTTTAACATAGTGGATTAATCTTTGATAGATTTTATATGCATACTTTTATGAATAATTTGTATGTGTTTTCACCAAACTTTTTTATAATTTTTTGTCATATATATTGATATGAATATGTTCTGGTTACCTTAAAAACTGAACCTGAAAATAGGTTAACCGATCCTATAGGTTCTTTAGGTTCAAGTTCGTGAAATTGTTGAACTCGACATTCAGGTTCAGGTTCAGGTTAATTATGAACGAGTTAGGTTACCCTACCATGAACACCCCTAGCTGACGCCACCGTGAAATGCCCATGTTTTGTGGGTCCCCATCGCATGATATCTTCCGTGGTATTAGCTACATTTGGGATTATCTTTGCTATAGCCAGGTAAACTGCTGAAGGAAGGTAATGTTGGAACAATTCCCACTTCCAGGCTCCATCCTCACTTTTCAAGTCCGCTACTTTAGGATAAATGTTGCAATCTAGAATTGGAGAGGTCGCTACCGAGAGTAAAGGACCCCAATCTGTCACCCAATTATCCAGCTAGAGGCTTAAGTGACGACCATTTCCCATTGTCCAGTGTAGACCTTGTTAACCATATTGCCAGGTTGTCGAAAGACCCCACCAAAAGCTCGAAGCTCCGTTCCTTGCGATCGTAGTTGGGATGTGGTACAGGTCCATGCGATATTTAATCCGTAAGACTCTGACCCATAAGGCTATGGGTTGAGTAATCAGAGCCCAACCCAACTTAGTTAGCAGAACATCGTTGGAAGTCCTAACGTGCTTAATGCCTAAACCTCCCGCCTCTTTGGGCTTACATACTGTATCCCAATTAACAAAAGGCATTTTCTGCTACTCTTCGGTGGAACCCTATATAAAATTGCGCATGAGTTGCTCCAAGTCATCACAGAGACATCTTGGTAGTTGCACATTTTGCATCGTGAATACGGGGAGTGCCGATATTATTGACTGGGTTAGTGTGACACACATCCCGCTAGCAACAACTGTCTTGTGTGCCACCCTGTGAGTTTCCTTTGGGTGTTATCAATAATATACTGATAAGTGTTACGTGTGGTACGCTCATGAAGTAAGGGTACTCCGAGATATTTCCTAGATTATCCGTACACGTAATGTGCAGGACTTGAATGATACGGCGTGTAGTGTTCGGCTGCATGTTTTTGAAAAAGAAAATTTTCGTTTTAACAGTGTTCACTTTTTGTCCAGAATCCTTACAAAATTCCTCTAGAGTTTTAGTGATTACTTGCGTCTGGGAATCTGACGCTTCCGCGAAAAAAATCAAATCATCTGCAAAGAAAAGGTGAGATAGAAGGGGCCCTACAAAGCTCAATTTTATCGGTCTCCATCAATCTTATCTCACTTGTCTAGAGATAAGATGACCTAGCCTCTCCATGCAGAGGACAAAAAGATACGGCGATAACGAATCGCCTTGTCGAATCCCTCTAGAGGGGTTAAAAGGAGCTGAGACGATGCCCTGTCAAGCCACCTGCATAGTCATCGTTGTGACACACTGCATGATGATGTCGATAAGATGACTTGGGAATCCAATATCTTCAAAAGTGTTTGGATAAAGTCCTAGCGGATCTGATTATAGGCCTTTTTGAGGTCCACTTTTATCACTAAAAATCCAGTCCTCCCTATCTTTCTTCGCATTGGAATTACTTTAAGTAGCCTCTGGTGTGAGTGAAACAACTTTAGTGCTAATATCAAGAGGCCCATGCATTAAAGCTAGCTCACTACTTTCTCCATTCAATGGCCTAAGAAAAGAATCCAATCTCTTTAGGTCAAAAATCACCTATTTTGAAGAGTCTGCCTTAAAGTGGATCCCTTAATGTGGGTCTTGAATATTAGAGGGCTCAAATGCGTCATGCTTATTTTTAGTTTTAGGTTTAGCAACCTTTGACTTCTTGGGGGAAAATTGGATGCCCACCTCTTTTTCTAGCTCCTATGGGTTTAATAGAGGAATTAAAGTTAAATTTACCTTAATTTTGGTGCACCAAAATCTTATGTTTAAGCATTAGAGAATACACCATTAATGGGAGCAAATCTATTACTATTATTGTGTTGAAGATACTTGCCTTTCGATGCCATCTCCCTCATTGACTTTTTTTGCCTTTTGTTGAACTTGCACTTATGGTCCAAAAGTAGTTTTCGGTTGTAAGGAAATATTAGTGGATGCATCAAAGCCCTCCTTCAAACGACTTACCATCCTTCTTTTATATGAGAAATATCATTATGGATAGGAAATGCGTCCCTTTTATGGCCAAAATTTTAATATTGAAAATAAACCATCTAAAGTCCCTTACACTCTATACGTTTAAAATTTTCCCAATGACACATATGACCTCAAATGCTTAGTCAAATCTGAATCAACTTATACCTTGTCAAAGCTTCCTCTCGTCACACTTTCAATTATTCTATTAATTCGGATGACTCTACTAACATGAACAACAATTCTCTTTAAATCCATGAAAGAAGAACATTCCAAATGTAACTTTGAAAAATGAATCTATGTTATAATGGATGGATGTAATCAAATCATTACTAACTGTAGAGTGGGAATGTCATTATCGAGTAGTGAGACAATGACCACTAATAATCTAAGGAATGTCATTTAGGACGTTGATAATCAATTTCTTTTCAAACTTTGGGAGAAAGTAATAATTCCCTATGTCAATAATCTTAAAGTTCCTTTTAGGTTGCAAGAGATGTTAGATATAGGCTAATAAAGCCTTATACCCTAATCCTTTGCCCAAAAGTTTCACAATAAGCACTTTACACCAAGGCTTATATGTCTCCTTATTCTCTTAAGCTAAGAAATGAATATGGCCATCATGATTTGTCACCCTCTTCATTATCCGAAAAAAAATTATCAAACATGATATCATCATCACCCCCTGTCAATCCTTCCATAATTATTGAGATGGAGTGATAACCATCAAATGACCCTTATATGGTTGTGTTTCTTGCATTACCATGGTATCAATAGCATTCGCACCATCTAGGCCTGGGCCAACCCAATTTGCCCCCACCTGATCCCAATTTATCGAATTTTAAGTTATTTTTTTAAAAACAAGTATTGGCTTCAACTCACGTTCGAGCTTTCAAGCTCGGCCTCGTCCAAGGCTCAACCTTTATAAGCAAAAGAATGTCATTTTGTGTATTTTTTATCTACTAAAAATTGAATTGGGCTTAATCGAGCTCAGAGTCAAGCCCACTACCTCTAACCGAGCTTGGGCTTGGAAGGGCCCGAGCATAGGCTAACCTATTGTCATCCCTATTAAGACCCTCTTTAATCATCCAAAACTTAACCAACCTATGTAAGACCCTCTTCAATCATTCTAACTACTCCCTTTCTTGAGTTAATTTTCTTTATTCATTTTGGATCAAAGCATTTCTTCATATATTTTCTTTTCATTTGTTCAATTAGTTAAATTTAATAAATTAAAAAATATCACATAAAGTTTTTTAAAGTTAAAATATCAAATAAAATTGTTTTTATTCAACTCAAAATAGTTATAATTCTTTAATTAAATAAAACTAATTTTATTTAATTTATTAACTAAAATATGGTGTTTACTATTTATTTTTATTTGATATTTATTTGTTAGTATTATGCTTAAGTGTGTATTTTTCCATTATTAAAGTTAAATTGTTTGCATATATAGTTTTATAATAATTATTTTAAGTTGAATGATTAACTTGTTATATAATTACAAGTTGAAGATTAAATCAAATAGAAAACCAAGTTCATTTGAACAATTTGACTGCTACTTTCTTATCCATTTGTGTGATTGTGTCATTCTTTTAGTGTGTAAATGTTAACAATTTTTGGGACGTTTACTTCGACATTAAGAAATTGATCAAATTTGATATTAACTTTTCATTAAAATTATGTTATTTTAAAATATATATTTGGGATTATTAAATTATTATTTTAACGATATATTTTGATAATTTTTTATTAAGAAAACAGGAAAAGAAAAATAGAAAAGAGTGACTTTTAAGTGTTGTATAAACCCTACTCCAGAGACAGACAACGCAGTACTTAAACGAATTCCTCTAAGCCGTTGCTTCAACGATCCTGTGCTGACATCTTCGGGTTCGTCAGTTCGGAGGTGAGTTCATTAAACCCCAGGTTATATGTTAACCCCAATAAACGCTTTTCGTTTTCTTGTCGCTTCAGTGTTGTTGAATTGGTTTCTTTGGCCTTGCAGATCTTCTCGCTCTTCTATTTCAACCAGTTCCATTTCTTTTTCTAAGTCGTCATGGCTCTGGTAAGCTTATAAAGTTTACGTCTTTTCATTCTCGGAGTTCTAATTGGACTTGTCTTTCTCTTGGCCTTTTGGTTGTATTGATGCAAATGACTATTGAAGTGTGAACTCTCATGGTCGATTGCCAGAGGCTTGATGGTGGGATTATTTGGAACTTGTTTTATTGCTTTCTTCTTGCAAATTTATGTTCTTTCTGCCGATGTTTGCCCCCTCGTTTTTTGTCGGTTGTAACTTGTAATTTATCCCAATTTTGGTGAAGAGTGTGTTTTACACTTGTTCATTGATTATTTACCGATTAAAGTGTCTATTTCTGTTCGATTTGCATTTAGGTACTGCATGCGGGTAACACAAACAAGAATGCTTTCAAGGCACTCATTGCCGCTGAGTACAGTGGTGTTCAAGTTGAATTGGTGAAGAATTTTGAGATGGGAGTATCAAATAAGACTCCTGAGTTTCTTAAGATGAACCCTATTGGAAAGGTTTGCCACATGCTATTGCAAGCTTTATTTATTCTTGTGTGATGTGATTTAGTTTGACGTTTATAGGACTTAATGATGCTAGGTTCCTGTGCTGGAAACACCAGATGGTCCCATTTTTGAGAGTAATGCCATTGCCCGATATGGTAAGGCTGGTATCAAATTTGTTTTACTCTATAAAAAGTGATTGCCTTTCTGAGGGAAGTATTTAGTTGCTTGTTATTACTCGATGCAGTGGCACGGTTGAATGGAGATAATGCCCTTTTCGGGTCTTCATTGATTGAATATGTAAGTGATGTCATTTCCTGTTGCTTGCAATTTTGCTTGTTTGTCTGATGACAGCTAGGGTAAATTTGATTGCATTTGCTTGGATAAAGAGCTATTCCTTGCAACCCAAAACCACTTAGAGAGATTGATAGTGACAGTACTTAGGGTTTAGTATTGATGAAGTTGAACGTCTATGCTATTGTTTTCTGCTTATATGGATTAAGTTTTGGAAATCCATATACCTTGGTGGAGTTATTCTTTATGATGTTCACTTGTAATTTGAGAATCTAAGGTAATGTGAAACTGATAATGAAGGAAATGTTTGCTATTCTTGCAGCCTCAAATTTCCTTCTCCTTTTCTTTTTGTTCTTTGAATTAAATGATAAAATTCAGGGCTTGGATTTGGCAGGGTCATACTGAGCAATGGATAGATTTTGCTTCATTGGAGATTGATACTAATATATTGCGGTGGTTTATACCCCGAATTGGCTTTGCTGTGTACCTCCCTCCGGTTAGTTGAATTATGTTTTTGATCTTTTATATTCCAGTGTTGACACAATAAGTTTCTTTGAGGATAAATCTTCACATAATGATTGAACTTTTCAATCAAAATTTTTGTGTAATTGATCAAAGGCTGAGGAAGCTGCTATTTCTGCCTTAAAGAGAGCACTAGCCTCTTTGAACACACATTTGGCATCCAATACTTATCTGGTTGGGCATTCTGTGACTTTGGCTGACATCATTATGACCTGTAATTTGTCAATGGGGTTTAGCCGGATTTTGACCAAAGATTTTACTTCTGAGTTCCCTCACGTTGAGAGATACTTCTGGACTATGGTTAATCAACCAAATTTCCGAAAGGTATTGGGAGAAGTGAAGCAAACAACATCCATCCCTCCTGTCCAATCAGCAAAGAAACCTGCACAGCCAAAGGAACAAGCAAAACCTAAGGATGAGCTGAAGAAAGAGGCCAAAAAAGAGACAAAGAAAGAAGCAGCAAAGCCCAAGGAAACAGAGGCTGGTGATGAGGAAGAAGCACCTAAGCCCAAACCCAAAAACCCTCTTGATCTTTTACCCCCTAGTAAGATGATTCTCGATGAGTGGAAGAGGCTATACTCAAACACTAAGACCAATTTCCGTGAAGTAGCTATTAAAGGTTAGTCTCTTAACCTAGATTACATTTGGCAACATATATGTAGTTTTATGTCTTGTGGTATGTGATGTTATTGCCCATTCTTTTATTAGATGCTGTAGGAATGTTCTTTATACGAACTTGTGTGATGTAAGGCAACATAATTTAGCACACATCACAAGGATGCAATCATGCGTTGCGTTCTCAACTTCCAGTTCTTTATGGCCTGTTTGGTTGACTAGAATAGCTATTCTATTGCTGATGTGTTTCTGATGAATGGTTATTCCTTTGTTTGGCTAGAAAATAACATATAGAATAATTAATCCCAAGTCTAGTTATTCCTGCATTTTAAGGAATAGCTAAAGATACCTCTCTCCTGTCTTTACCTATTCCGCAAAATGTGGAATAGATAAAAACAACCTTTCTCCCTCTTTTTTTAAAATAATAATAATAATTAATTTTATTATTATTATTATATTATTATTATTATAATTATTATTTTTATCATTATTATTAATATTAATTTCCTAAAAAAATTATACATCACAAGGATGCAATCATGCGATGCACCCTCAGCTAACCGTTGGATTTTTTCTTGTTCTGTTCTTTTCAGGTTTTTGGGACATGTATGATCCTGAGGGTTATTCTCTTTGGTTTTGTGATTACAAGTATAATGATGAGAATACCGTCTCATTTGTTACATTGAACAAGGTTAGTGGATTTCTGCAACGAATGGATTTGGCTCGCAAGTATGCTTTTGGGAAAATGCTAGTGATTGGTTCAGAACCACCCTTTAAGGTGAAGGGGTTGTGGCTATTCCGTGGACAAGAGATTCCGCAGTTTGTGATTGATGAGTGTTACGACATGGAACTTTATGAATGGAAGAAGGTGGACATTAGTGATGAAGCACAGAAGGAACGTGTCAATCAGATGATTGAAGATCATGAGCCATTTGAGGGAGAGTCTCTGTTGGATGCCAAGTGCTTCAAGTGATGAGGTTTCTACATGAATCTGAGGTCCCTGCGATATACCTGTTTTACTATTTATGTCTTTGAACTTGGAACGAACAGATTCTCACTAAGTTGCAGTAAGTCTTCTGTTAATTCCTGTGGGATCTTAATAGTCCTTCCTGTGATTTACTTTCCTGCAATAGTCATTGAACTAGCTGATCTTGGTACAAGTTTTGTTAAGTCTTGAGCTTTGGGTTTCAAAACGGTTTTGAACTTTCTTTTTAATGTGATTGTCTAATTTTTGAAGAAGCTTGCTTTTTTCGTCAAAATCTGCCGATTTCATTTGAGCAAATATATGCACTCCTTTCACATTATAAACCGGTGGCATAATCACAAGCTCAACAAGCTACACCTTATTTTAACAATTCTCCCACTTGGATACGTTGACATGGAGAATGAAGATGGTTAGGTTGATTGGATCAGTCTCTAAGTGAGAGAATTGTTGAGATATGGAGCTTGATAAAATATGCTGAACTTTACACTAGGCTCACGTTCGCGGATCTAAATTTACGGTAAGTTTACCGGAATTTGGGGGCGGTAGCCTTCGAGGCGAAATAATGTTATGATTTTTGTATTCTATTCTCTTAGTGTATTGTATTATCGAAAAATAATTTACAGTGAATAAAAATCCTTAACTATTCGTGGACGTAGTCATATTTTAGTGAATCATGTAAATCTGTGTTTGTTTGATCTTTTGCACTATTTTTTTATTATTGTGATTGATCGTTCATAACATATACAGGATGGCAAATATGTCGGTAGAGTTAAGAGTTAGGCCCTTATAGATTCAAAAGTCTAAACTGTGTTTAAAGAGTTAAAGTTAGGACATTCTGAATTTCATTGTCTTGGTAGCTCCCCTTGTTCTGTGATATTTTAAGAACTAAATCTATCACATTCATTAAATAATTTCTTCGAAAGACTTTATCCAATGTGCATTTATTATGAAAAACTAGTAGAATGAAACGTCCATCAGAAGGAATTCTTAAAAACTGACAGTTCTATACCACCGAATCTGTTCACGATGCTTTAGCATTTAATGAACTTCCCATGCCCGATACTTTGGACTCAAAAGGTGAAATGCGTATCCCTATATTCCGGCTTGATATTGTGTGAGGGAGATAAATTACGGTTTGATCCCAGTCAGTTTTTCGAAAAGGTGGTCCAATGTTCGGTGTGCACAAGGAGTCACCACATTAGATGAGCTCCTACACTGTCGCAGTTGAGACTCGAACCCGAGACTTTAGATTCACTTTCCTTCCCAATAATTAATTGGGTTATCCGTGCGGGCTTCGATGCCCGATACTGTTATTACATTAATTTTTTTTATGAGCTAAATGTTAATGTAAAACACCAAAAAAATACAAATTAGTAAATTACTTCAGTTATACCATTCTTTACATGACATAGAGCCCCCTTAAATATGTTTTCCACAATGTTTATTTTATTTTTTCTTATGTCTCCCTCACATTCTCTTTCCCTTCCCTTACCACTACCTTTTAACTTAGCATCTCCTCCCCTAAATACAAATTTGTCATCATCACCTGCTTCTATAACTCCAAACCACTCGTAACTTTTGCACTGTATATCACTATTAGTAACTCAAGCTCCGTCACCATCCTCTCATTTAATGGTCACTACTCGCTGACTCAAAACCTTTCCTGATCATAATGCCTACCATATCATCACTCACCCCTCTCGTGATCCTGATTCCATTTCTTTTAATTATGCTGCTTACTAACGTCAAGCAACGCTTAATGAGTGCAAAGCTATCTATTACAACAACACTTGGACTTTTGTCCCTCCACCTTTACATGCAAATATTATTGACTGCAGATGAGATGAAATTTTGAACTAAACTTAAATCTAATGACTCGTTTAATGACTTATTTGACCGTTACAAAGCTTATCTTATTGCCAAAGGATGCCACCAATCCCCTAGTATATCAACACCTTAGACCCTTCACGAATTTAAGATATGCACAATTCGTAATTGTTGAAGACAATGTTAACATTTCGTATATAATAAGGTAGATAAAAATATGGAGGAAAATTTGGTAATTATTACTGTCTTTCCATAAAATAATTTTATGCATATTCTTTTATAATGTTAGGTAGAATCAACCAAGCCTGATTTGACCATGACCCTTTACAAGATACAATGATTATAAATTCTTAATTACTTGAGTAATTGAGGGAAAAAATTAATTAGCAGTTCTGGCAACGCCAGGCATCTACATATGGATAAATTAGGTTGCATTAGGAAATGGTGCCACTCTACTACCGCCAAATGGCCACAACTGGTGAACGTAATTATTTCTTCTCAACTGCAACACCTTAGCATCTCTTCTTATTAATGTCCCTCTCACAATCTGACTTCCTACAACGATTCTTCACATTATTACACCACCCCACAATTGCTTCTACTTCCCTCTCTTCTATCTCACTCTGTGTCTGTCTCTCTAATGGCTGCCACCTTTAGCCAATTTTACCTGCTTGTGGTTTTCTTGACATGTATGCGTGTTTGTTACGCCCAAAATGTGGCTCCTATGCCAGCTGAAGGAACAACACAGTGGGTGCCTGCCATGTTCATATTTGGAGATTCCCTCGTCGACAATGGCAATAACAACTATCTTGCATCTCTCGCCAGGGCAAATTATTACCCTTATGGTATCGACTTCAGTGAAGGTCCTACTGGTCGCTTCTCCAATGGTTACACCATGGTTGACAAAATTGGTGAACTCTCTATTTGACCTTTTGTCACCTGTAATTAATGCACTTGAGAAATTGTCAGACTTTCGTCCATTTCAAGACGATTTCTATGGCGCTGTCAACCCTTTTTCAATATATCCTTCAAACCCGAAAATAGATGATAGAATAATCCTGACAGTTTTTCTGCCTGCAGCTGAGTTGCTGGGACTTCCATTGATTCCTGCATACTATGAGGCTTCTGGAGATGAAGTTCTCCATGGTGTCAATTACGCCTCTGCAGCTGCCGGAATCCTTGATGTCACTGGAAGAAACTTTGTAAGTGTATTTATACATACGCATCAATCTTCTAGTTTAGTTATAATTACGTGAAAGCTAGTTTCTAAAGGATCTTCTATTATTCGATTTTCGTGTTGAAGTTTTAGCTAGCTCATGATAAGGTTGGTCTCTTGGCTCTATCTAGTCTACCATATTCTTAATTCTTTCGTATGTTTGTTTCAGATGCTGCATTGAATGATCTCGAACTGTACAATTTCATTTCTACTTACGTTACCATAATTCTCGTTAAATGCAATTAAATGATGATTCTTTTGTCTTCACAAGACGTGTCAATTCTCATTTCATATCTGGTTCGCTAGAATCTTATCTTTGCATGTACGATATGGTCTTTGAATCAGGTGGGTCGCATACCATTCTCATTTCATATCTGGTTCGCTAGAAGCTTATCTTTGCATGTACGATATGGTCTTTGGGTCAGGTGGGTCGCATACCATTCTCATTTCATATCTGGTTCGCTAGAATCTTATCTTTGCATGTACGATATGGTCTTTGGATCAGGTGGGTCGCATACCATTCGATGAGCAAATAAAGAACTTCCAAACCACGCTCGATCTAATCAGAAACGATCTTGGAGTAGTTGATGTCGCTCAGGATATTGGTCGTTGCATATTTTTCGTTGGGATGGGCAGCAATGACTACCTTAATAACTATCTCATGCCAAATTATCCAACCAAGAATCAGTATAATGCACAACAGTATGCTGATTATTTGGTTAAAGAATACAGTCGACAACTCATGGTAATTAAGATTTCTACATGCAATGTACCCTATATCATAAACTTTTCAGGATTTAAGACAAGCGAAAGATAATCCTTATGACCATATATTGAATCCACTTTACATCTCCAGTATCTTACTTGGCTGTTTGGCAGTGCAGACCCTTCACGATCTTGGAGCAAGAAAGTTTGTAATAGCAGGGTTGGGGATGATGGGGTGTATTCCAAGCATCTTGGCTCAGAGCACTGGCGGAAAATGCTCGGAAGAGGTCAACAAGCTGATTCTACCGTTCAATGAGAATGTCAAGACTATGATCAACAACTTCAATAAGAATCTTACAGGTTCCAAGTTCATCTACATTGATATCGCCCGTATGTTTCGGGAACTCGTTTCCAGCTCTCCAAGTAATGGTACGTATATGGTGCCTTCTTTTAGACTTTTCTCTTTTAGTCATTACAAATTTGAAGTTGCTACATCGAATCAACCGATAACATACATTTCTGTGTTCTGTGTCGTAGGGTTTAGCGTCCTAGATCAAGGTTGCTGCGGAATTGGCAAAAACGGAGGACTAATTACATGTCTCCCCTTCCTAACGCCATGTGAAGACCGAAATAAGTACATTTTCTGGGACGCTTTCCACCCAACAGAAGCTGTGAATATCTTGCTGGGAAAGAAATCCTTCAGTGGAGACACAGACGTGGTTTATCCTATGAACATAGAGCAGCTTGCCAGTCTTGATATCTAAGTGAAAATCACTTATTTTGTATTAGTACCTCTGTACTGCTCATTAATGCAATAGAGGGGGTACTTTTATGGTGGTATGCTAAGAAAAATAGTTTTCATATGTTTGCTCTATCTATATCTGTTGCCACCTTTTGATCTTTTTTTCCTTTTACATAATTTTTATTCTTCGCAATGCATCCTATGTTGAGTAGTATGATAAGATATTCAATGCTTGCTCACCGAGATTAATTAAAAGAAAAAAAGTAAAGACCTACTATTTTGGTAGTCCTCTAATTAATACTCCCTCCTACTACGAGGGACGTTAATTATTCAAAATAAGTATGTTCGTGACTTTTCATGCATGTTTATAATTTTACTTCTAAAATTATCTTTTAATTTCTCTCACATCTTGACTACACAGATTACATTTTCAAGGCAGTTTAACATGAAATTTCTCTCATATGCTAATTATTACAAATTATCTTTTCGATACACTTCATCATGTTTCTTTTTATTTTATTTCAAAACCTTTCAGTTCTCAACAACATGCATTTATTTATTGAAATATAAAAACTATATACATAATCTACAAGCAATTATCTACAAATAATTTATAAGCAATTATCTACAAACAATTTATAAACAACTTTTCTTCAAAACAGAGAAAAAAATAGAATTGAAAATGGGTGAGAAAGAAGCTCTTCCTTCCAATATATAGAAGTTGTCACAGATTGATGATGAAGTAGAAATAAAGGAAGTACAAAAGTTATCACAGGTTGATGAAGTAGAAATAAAAGAAGTACAGAAGCTATCATAGGTTGATGAAGTATAAAAAAAGGAAGTAAAGGAAGGAGACAATGGAGTTGAGAAGAAGGTTTTGGATTTCTATCTGAATAAATTTTATTATCAGGAAGGACAACTTCATCTGAATAAGGAGATTCAACAAACAATATTGGAGATGTTGAGAATTTATCTTCTAGATTCTTTTTAAATAAATGTTCGTGGTGGTTTTCATTTCAATGTTAGTATTTAAATTAATGGTTTTAGTTTTTTTGGCCGATGTATTTTGTTTCCAGTAGTCTTCTAATTTGATTATGTCTTTATATTATTGGTCTTCCATCTTTATTTATTTTTATGTTTACATTAATTAAAAATCAATTGTGTAATAGTGAAAATTATCTTCCTGATGTTGTAATATGTGATTTAAGAGAATAAAATTTTGCATTATATTTTTAGAAATATGTAGTTTATTGCAGTGCTCTCTTAATCTTTTAAGAACATACCTCAATTTCCATCCAAAAATTGAAAGCCTTAGCTATTGAATTACAATTCAGTTTATTCAAATAATTTGTAGCTCTATATCTCTAGTTTACTCCAAATAAAAAATCATCACAATTAGATAACCATAGAAGAAGTTATAGGCAAAAGAAGGACATATGTTCAATGTGCAAAAGCTTTTGGGTTTAATTAACCCAACTACAGTTGAGTCACGACTATGCAACATCCATGCACGATCGTGAACACCAAATTAATTCAATCATGGGTGTGAAGTCATCACTCATGCCCATGCATATCAAAAAGTCACGATTGTGAGACCTTAACTCACGACCGTGCAACATCTAAACTCTAGAATAAACTTTTCTGATGTTTCCTCAACATTTGATCTTAAATTCATCAATCAATCTATTTCAAAATATATGATTTTTAGTGGAGATGAAGAGCAATGTTTTATGAGGCTATTGGTTCAAGAATTAAGTCATTTGGACATCAAATAAAGAAGTTATAACAAAAATATCAAAGGATGTTCAAAAACAAATTGTTTGGAAAAAGTTGAAAGTTGCGATCGTGTGCTTGCATGATTGCGAGTTTCACTAACAGGTCGCAATCCTGCAGAAGCATGATTGCGACTTGTGATCTTCTTCAGCAATGTCATGATAGTGCTCCTACACCGAACAACTTCCTCTTTTTCTTCCATTTATTTCCAGATTCCTCATTCCTATCTTCTTTAATTACCACACAAATAATCTATACTTCTTCCCTTTCGATTCAACTCAACAAAAATGAATTAAAATCTAAAATTCAAACTTAACATCAAAAATTCGAATCCTCATATATACCTCTCTCTCTCTCTCTACTATAATTTTTCATTTTTCTGCCGTTTTCTATCTTTCATCAAAACTTCATTTCATCATAATCTTTTCATTTTAATGCTTTTCCTATATCATTGCATCACCTTAAACTTTTCCCTTAGTTCTAAACTCATTCAAATTCATTTTTATTAATACTTCACATATTCATGCATGAACAGTACATCAACTTTTAACCAGAACAAAGTATATATAGTTCTTCATCTACTTACGTAAACTTTCACAGATTTGAAACCATAATCTATTTCATACAGTTTTTGAACAATTCCCATTTCACAAATCTATCATCTAGTTTATTCATCACCGAAACCACACTTCTTAATCTCCTCATGCATGTGTATATTTACACCATAAAAACATCAACAACAAATACTTACTTGATTCGGCTATACTTCTTAGCAGAAAGAGCAACTCAATTACTCACTTCCTAAACAGAACATAAGCTACGTGTAATCTTTCCTTACTCAAAACTAGACCACTTGGCTATATTGCATGCACTACATATGTCACTCAAATAAGTCTACCACTTGTGACCATACATACAAGTCATTTGTCATATATGTATGATGCCACGTGTCACACGATAATTGGTCCATATTTCAATATCTTTTTTAAAATTTACCAAAAATTTAAAATATCCTAAATATACCAAGATTGTTAAATCACATTTTAATCGCATTTAATAACTCTTTTATACCTGAAAAATGTCAATGAATGCATGTACAATCATATGAATGTGCAAAAATTTACATGTCATATTTAACTTAAGCATGATATGCATGTTCTAATTTTTTCAGTAATTTCTCATAGTACACAATTCTAGCCTTAACATGGGTAACGTGATGCTATATTTTAATATAAATAAATTTATTTATGTATATAAAATAGACTTAGCAAAATCTACTAGTTCTGAGATATTTATGGAATTTGATGGCATTAAGTTGAGAATGTGGCTGAGATTAATCAGATTAAGCTAGTACTCAATAAAATCAATAAACTCAGCCATTATTTAGTTTAATTTATGTTTATAATAAACTCAATAAAATCCATTATTTAGTTTAATTTCTAATTCTAATAAATAAAATAGAAATTATTGATATTAGGA
>JANTPM010000244.1:6336376-6347828 GCA_025434745.1 Erythroxylum divaricatum | reverse complement strand
GTTTACCAAAGGACTCCAACGACAAGCATTTGAAGAGTGTATTAGCAAGTTGGACATGATAGATATCTATGATCCAATTTGAGGGGAAGTGTGGTCAAAGACATGCATATCTCATAATATTATGATCTGATCATAATCAGATCATTTAAATTAAATAGCAGTATCTTGTAGATATATAGGATCCTACGATTATATTTCCATATCTGTACAGATTTCTGTCCTATTCTGTAACCCTATGTATGTATATATATACTGCAGTCTATAATAAAAGAAATATAGAGCAAATAAGCTCTGATTCACAATATTACTTTTAATCTTGTATTTCATAAAGGAACTAAACCTGTAGAGATTGATATCTATGCTCCAACTTAAGGGATAGTGCTACAGATTGTATAAGTTGTAAATTAGATTGTGCAGCTAATACAAGATCCCAAGGTTTGACTATAGGAATTCCATTTAGTAGAGTCCTAACTATATAAAGAAAGAAAGAAAGAAAGAATATGAAAAGGTGGTTTTTAATGTTTTAACATCTTCATAAGAACGAAGAATCACCAATAATTAATGTTATAATATAATTACTAAAGATAAAGTTGATAAGTGGAATATTAAAAGAGTTAGAAGATTAGAACAAGGAATTCTAAGAGTTACAAAAGTTAATTGAATAAAATTGATATGACATCAATTAGTTAACATGTACAAAGTTCAAGTGGCAAAATATGATAATGTATCTATTTTAAATGTCCTTCATAATATATATATATATATATTAAACACTAACCAATCTTTGGAATTTGTTATTATATTCAATCAATTTTAACTTACAAATTTATAATTATATATACATATATATGTGATTGGTTAGTGTTTAATTTCTTAACCAATATTTTAGTTTAAAATTTTATGAGACATTTAATATATGATTTTATATAGAATTAAAAGAATATATGAAATATTCAATTGAAAGAATCTTACATAAATTATAAATAATTAATAAATTTTTATAGCTGTCACATGTCCACATTTAGTGTGATATAGACTTAATTGAAAGGATCTTATATATACTATAAACAATGAACATGTTAAAATCTGCTGTGACAATTCTACTTTATACATAGAAAGATAGATGTATACATAAAAAGCTTAACTACTATTTTTCTGGTTACCCATTTTTCTGCTATACAAAGCAGCAGCTTCTATGATCATTCTAAGATTATTACTAGCTTACTTTATAGTCATTTTCTTCTGCTAGAAAACCTTGGACAAACAATAGAAAAATCAAGGTCAAAGACCCATGAGATACATGCTAGGCAGAACATGTAGCAAAAAAGTAACAAAAAGTGAAGCAATAAATAACTTCACTTTAACAAAAAGCTGCAACCATAACCTTGGTTACCTATATGAATTGAAAGTATAGAAACCATACGAATTTTCATTACAAAAATAATGTGCAGCAATAGCAAGATAAACCCAATTCTGTATGTGATGAAATCAAGTCAACAAACTACCAAAAGATATGAAGAACTAGCTCAAGCAAAAACTTCACAGAATGTGCATAACATTACATACAAGTTCAGATTACCTGATCAAGTGGACCGGAGTTTGCTTTTTTGTTTGGGGTGATGATGTGAATTCCTCTTCGCAACCAACCATAGTAACAGCTTGCCACGTTGGTATCTGCTGTACAATCTACCATGGCAATATTTGGAATAAAATGATTTCCATGGACATGTAGAGTAAATTTCTCCAGGTCAGCCACTTCCCCTTTCTCTTTCAAAAGTTGTCTCCAGTTCAGCAAATTGATCCCTCTATATACCATGAAGAACACTCAGACATTAACTCATTCAACAGTATGGCTTGAACAGATATGAACTGATTTCTGTTTGTAAACAACAAACAATTAAAATGGCACTACAGCATATATGTGAATGATTTAATTCACCCACATTGAAGATCATGCCCTACAATAGTTATGCCTTTCCATCTACCAAAAGTCATTGGAAATCCTGCAGCACAAACTTCGATGTACAGATTTCTTTTCACAATTTTTTTTATAGCAACAGAAGAGATGCCTAATGAAGGAAGTGGGAGTCATCGTCACTAAGTTTAAATCTGGGCAATGTCAGCAAAACCCGTCCACATTCAAAGTAATGTTCCTCCCAGATTGGTTCTTAGCTTGACACTATTATAAAGCCCAACAAAATGCGCAACAATTGATTTCCATTTGCACATCCAAACAAAAAGAAAAAATAAGGCCATTTGTGGAAAGAAACGGTGACTCCCAATTTAAAACCTGTTCGTTAAATAATATCATGAAAAACAAATGACTTAAGGTTCAATAAAATGCTTTTGAGACACTCATGGATCGACCTTCCCCATTCTATGTACTCCATTCACTGAAGCCACCATAGTTCATGGTATCTTAATTTTCTAATTCATAAATAACCTGCTAAAAGGGGCAGAAAAGAGGTCGATTTTTAATTTTAGGTTACTCATTCTTTCAGTAAGCAATTCAAAGTCCACAAATGTGCAGATATTCTGGCTCGAAATAAGAGATGGGAGGAAGTAGAAAGGACAGATATGACAACACAGGACCAAGTTCCTATACTGCTATGTTAGGAAAATATGAGAAGAAACTTTCCAAAGGGAAGGAACATAGACTTGTTCCCATAAGCATTCAGGATTAATAAAAGCTAGTTATGGTCCATATTGAACAATAAAAAAAAGTTTGAATAATTCTTTAACAATGGCATTGCAACATCTTGACTTCATTTCAAGGTGAATATTTCTTTTTGCAAATAAGGGCCCCAAAATTTATCTGCTCATCAGTGAGCATCATACTTAGTGTAACCGCTAGAAGTTTTATGAGACCTCTATCTATAACCTTTCCTTGTCTTTCTTTTGAATGAATATGGTACAATTCTTTAACAGAGAGAAAAGCAGACGCTATCTTTCCAAATGATTCCAAATATGAAAAGTTAACAGTAAGGAAGTTCATATCGGTGTTTAGGGGCTTACATGTCACTCAAAAGCATTGTTCTTGATCCAGTGATTCCCATTACACGCAAATCAATATTAAATTCTTCCTTCAGGACTGCCGCCTG
Organism: Erythroxylum divaricatum; assembly: GCA_025434745.1. Lineage (NCBI taxonomy): Eukaryota > Viridiplantae > Streptophyta > Magnoliopsida > Malpighiales > Erythroxylaceae > Erythroxylum > Erythroxylum divaricatum. The sequence continues at coordinate 6,344,727 of JANTPM010000244.1, read as the reverse complement.
TCCAAAAAGTTCAAAATCCCATGAATTTTCACATAAACAAGCAAAAAAAATAGAAAAGCAGAGAAGTTATGCTGATCTTGATTATGAAGAAGGATAAATAATCATCACACGTTATAAAGGGCATGTTAGGAACGACACTAATCTCAATAACGTTTATAGACGTCTAGATAACTTTACATTAAGGTGATGTTAAGACTGATACTAATCTCATAACTTCTAGATAATTTTAAATAAAGGGTATATGTTGATGAGATCCAAATAGAATGCATTCTTTCATAAAGCAACAGGAAAAGGACTACAAAGATGTCCCAAAGTCAGATGTTGTGTGCCAAAAGTAAACACCTAGACTTACAGTCCTAACCATTAAATTAAGTTTGATTTTTAAGATATTATGGATCGGACGTATAACAAATACAGAAGTCAACATATCATATGGAAACATGAACTTTTGTAGCTCAAATGAAATACGAATGACCCACACTCTGTTACATGCTATCTCAAGTGACTCCTTATTTACCATAAGCAATGTAATGCGTGTGGAACTCCAAAAGATATTATCTCACCAGAGCACCATTTATGGAAGTAAGAAACCGTAAAAATTGCATTCCAATTGAAGGACTATCCCTTTAAATTAACAGAGTATCAACGTAGGAGAAGACCATTACATAAAGACCAAACTTCCCTATCCCTTGTCTATTGCCGACCAAACATGTAAATCCATTAATCAAGGGACCATCTAACGTAACAATGCACCTGATCCCTTAGTTGGTCAAGTAATGCGGCACCAATCAATCCAGGTCCAATAATTCCCATGGCTATTGTTGTTTTCGAGAGATAGCACCTTGAATGAACTGCTCTTAGAGCCCTTATACAGTCTTCTCGCTGCAAAACAACTGTAATATTGTACTCAGAGCAACCTTGAGCTATGGCACGAATATTGATATTTGCCTGCATTTCAAAAATTCCTCAAATCTTCATCATATAGGAAAGGCACAAACTAAGATATAAAAACAAAAAGACGCATGAAATCTAAAGACACTTCAACCATATATACTTTTACACATAGGTACATATACATGTGTCCTTACCTTAGCTAGAGCACTGAAAAGAGTAGCACTCACTCCAGGAGTACTAGCCATTCGCTGACCAACTGCAGCCAAAATACTACAATTTGGAATGACTGCAACCTGGAATTTTTTTAAAAGTTAGATAGAGAAAGGAAATAACATACAAGTTTCCAAACTAGATAAATAAATCTATATCTCCTAAGCTATTTCATACACTTGGAAATTCTAGGGAACTAAAATCAAGTTTCACAGACTCTTACTCTTTGGTAGGAAAACTGAGAACTATGAAGTATAAGATTAAAATAACCAGGATCACCTGAGAAAGGCGCCCAGCATCTAGAGCTTGATGAAATCTAGATTGCAAAGCTTCTGCTACAGCATTTACTTCCTTTTCAGGAACAGCAAAGCACACTGAATGCTCACTACTAGCCTGCATAAATACAAACACTAAGTTGCACTGCTATTTAGGAATCCAGGAAAATTAAGAATAGAAGACTCAAAACCTGGGATATCATAATGACATTAGCTCCCACATCTTTTACAGCTCCAAAAATAGCACTAGCTGTACCAGGAACGCCAGCCATTCCAGTTCTGCCAAGAAAAACAAAATATTGAAAATTCTACACCAACTAATTGATATAAGAACAAATAATCAAATAATCACAAAATAGCTCACCCTTCAACATTCACAAGAGCCAAATTGTCTATTGTTGCAAAACCTTTTACAGGGGATGCCAATTCCTGGGTATCTTCATTGTCATCAGTAGGGGAACTACAGATCATTGTTCCAGGTGCAGAGAGGTTGAAGATGTTCCTTATCACAATTGGAATGTCATAACTCATCAGAGGTATAATTGTACGCGGATGTAGAACGTTGGCCCCAAAGTATGACTAAATATTCACATGAATTTCACGTTAGGGACAAAAAGAAGCAACATTGACCAGTATAAGAAGTGTCATGAAGTTCACCATTTCCCAGGCTTCTTGATAAGATAATGTCCTCAGTATCACAGCTTCACTAACTGCAAAAAAGAGGAAGGTTAGGGAAAAGATATTTCTTAGAACAACACTAAACAATTAATTAATTTCATCTCAGAATTTCAATGAGAGAAATCCCTAGAATTAGAGTGACTTTGTAAGAAAAGCATGCAGAAGAAGCAGATCCTTTCATGGAAAAGTTCTACATCACCCAGTAAATCCAAGCACAAACCTTTTCTGGGGTCTGCACTATAGACTCCATCAACATCAGTCCAGATAGTAACCTGTCTAGCTTTTAGCAGAGCACCCATTATAGCTGCAGAGAAGTCACTTCCGTCCCGCTTCAAAGTTGTGGGGATATTCTTAGGTGTACTAGCTATGAAGCCAGTAGCAATCACTGTCTTTGATGGATTTCTTGAGAACCATTCTTCAAGTCTTTTCTCAGATCCCACAAAATCAGGATCAACTTGATCGGCACTGGTAGGATTTACAATCAGTACCTCCCTGGTATCCATCCATTTGCAATCTAACCCACTCTGCAGAAGAATGAAACAACTTCAGATATAAGGAAAAATTTACAATTAGAAGGCAGTTGTCATAACATTGAGCGAATCAACACTAGACCTTTTTAACAACAAATGATAACATCTGTGCAGACCATAACTCTCCATGTCCAACAACAAAATCGGTAAAAGACTCTGTGGCATGACCAGCTGCAGTTAATCAAGAAAGAAAGTTATTAGGGAGCAACAAAAACCAAATGTGACAAGCAAAATTGACCTGTGTCTTATATTCATATGAGCATCAATGAAGAATGAAAAATGAATTTCAAAAAAAAAAGACAGAAGAAAGAAGGAAAACAAAAGAAAGGACATTTTTAAATGCACCCATTTGAAAGTCGTTGTGGAAAGGATGTCAAGCATTTCAGCCACTAGGTACACATAAAAATGCCAAAAGTTACATTCATTCATTTACTGTAATATTCCTTAATTGGTTCAAGAAGCAGGACTTATATGTTTATTTCCTTGAACAAAATCCTATTTTTGTAATCATAAAAGAACATGAAAAAAATTAGAAAGAATATCAGAAAACCCAACGAGAATATGAAGCTGAGGTTCACAATGGAACATGACAAGTATTGCATTTGTGTGTGTCTGTAAAACTATTTTAAGATATAATTGTTAGATGCATGTGCACACATTCTTATATCAAGAGAAAAGAGGTAATCAATTCAGCATTGATCTTAAAAAACCTCAACCAGAAAGAACATAAGTCAAGACAGAACCGTACTAAAATCTTGGAGTGTATGCATACACAGAAGACATGAAATAAAGGAGTCTGTCCAAAACTAAGCTGCATGGACAGAGAGAGTAAGTATGTTGACCTATGTATATAGCTCGAAGCATGGCTTTGAGGTTATTAATATCATCATGTAACCTGGACAAAAAGCTAGCAAGCTCATCACCGTCCAGAAGTTCCACTGCTGTTAATCTGTGCTTTTCGGAAATAGCATCAGCAGCAGATATATAGGAATCATCCCGTGATTGTGCCTTGTTTATGAGATCATACATCATGTCTGTCACCTTCGACATTGCTGACACAATCACCAATTTCCCTTCAGAACCATCATTAACAATTACATCAGCTACATTCTTGATTCTGTCAGAGCTTCCCACACAAGTACCACCAAACTTATGCACCGACCACGAGTAACCTTTCGGGAGGGAAAGGTTTTCCTTGTACTCATCAAGTAAAACAGCTAAAACGAAAACATAAATAATCCATATAAGTCAAAACAATATCAAAGAAGGTTGAATAAAAATTAGATGCTCAAATTGAGCAGACAATCAACCTTTAATAGATGAACAGACATGAGTGAGCGAAGAACACTTTTTCCCCCGCCTAGAAACAAAGCCGGATCTGATACAAATAAAAAAGAACTTCCTTTTACAATTCAGCTTAGCATGTAAAAATGAGAGTGATAGAGGAATCAAATACATTTTAATCGTTAAAAGTAGAAAAATGAGGCTTGGAAAATATCGACATAAAGCAAACAAAGTATGCTCTAGACATAAAAGCCCACGATGAAAATTCGAAAATCGAAATACGAAAAAGACATGAAACTCTCCTTCAAAAGTTAGAAACTTCAGCTACTAAAGCTCTGCACTTTCTTCCTCTCTTTTTTTCCTGAGCCAACTCGCCTCATCATAATCCAAAGTAATAAAGAGCACCCATTATCTCGAGAATTTATAGCTATAAAGGTTGAAATGAAATGAAATGCCTCTATTAATAGTTACAAAGATTGAAATGCTAGTCTTAATATATATATATATATATAAAACACTCCGTCGTTCCTATCACAACCAACAACCTCCTAAACTCTTTATCACAATACAAAAACAAATCCCAACAAGTCAGAATCCTTTTCATTTCATCTTAAACAATCATTTTCTCGGAAATCCAACAGAAAACCAACAAACCTGTAAAAAGCAGAGCGAGAAATAAGAGACAACGAAGAAGAATGCGAGGGAAATATCTTGTGGTTTTGATGCTGAGACGATGCGTCGGAACAGAAAGAAGAAGAAGAACAAGTTTTAGTAATGGAGAACGCCATCTCCCACCAAACTTAGCCCAGAAACGCACAACAGTGAAACTAAGTGGCGTTACAAGTAGCAAACTAGCACTAAACCAAACACGTATTCAGAAAATATTAAATAAACAAAATATCTAATGTTATTTTAATCATTTTGACTTTTGTTTGGTTTTAATTATATACTATATAATACATTATTGAATCTAATTGATAAATAATTTATTTAATTTAAAATTTCAATGTAAGATGATAGTTTCTATTCAATGTTGTTTACTAAAATTTAATTTAATTTTTAGAAATAACTCCTTAAATTTTAAAAGTTAAATATAAATAATTCAAAGAATTTAATAAAAAATTATTATTTCATAATTTATTTTTATGACTTTTTAACTTAATGACTTATATATATTTATATTTATGAAAGTCTCAAAGTCAATTCATTAGAATATATTTAAATAATTCAACAAATCTCGTAAGGGATAATCGATACACTTCTAATGAGTATATAAATTAGATCAGAGTTAGGGATAGCAATGGGCCCGACCTAGCTCAAGGTTCGATTGGCCCTGAGACATCTCGACCCAAGCTCAAGTTTGACTTGACCTAGCCCGAGTTCGTCTAAGCCTGGCCAGAACTTTTTTAAAATAAAAAATATAAAACGACATTATTTTCTTGTTTTGCATTAAAACGACATCGTTTTGTTTATAAGAATCGAGCCTTTGATCAAACCCAAGCCTAGCCCGAAGTCTATCAACTTAGGCCTAGTTCGTTGACTTTGGGTCGAGTTAGTGTTAGGCCCAGTTGTCATCCTTAGTCAAAGTTGATGATACACACCTAATAAGTATGCCAATTAGGTTAAAGTTAATTCATTAGGTTTATAAATCTTTTACAAACTTAGGGATACAAATGGCTACATTCATACTTTCTCCAAGTGAGAAGTATATGACAAATCAGCAAGATTTCCTCACACTCACATTTCCTTAATCAAATACTTAAATTGAGAGACATTGTGCAAATTGATGTTACAAGCATAGTTGGAAATGGTAGATTAACCAATCTTTGGTTTAACAATTGGTTGGGTTTAGGAATGGCAATGAGCAGAGCGGCTCATGGCCCGACGGACTGGTGGCTGCTAATCTACAACCTGCATATCACCAAAATCCAAATTTTCCTCATGCATTTTATTGGAAGGGCCATCCTGTACACACATTAACCAACAAAACTACCAAAAATCTCTTGAGAAGAAGATGCCCCAAAGTTGACTGGTATAAAATTATTTGGAGTAAAGCATTAACTCTAAGAATCTCTTTCATTTGATGGCTTGCAATACAAAACAAGCTCAAAACCTCTAACAAACTGCCTTACCTACAAGTTGACAAGAAGTGTCCTACATACGAATGCACGTAAAAACAAAGAGACCATATTTTCTTCACGTGTCCTTTCAACAGTATTATATGGGAGCATGTCAAAAGGAAATGCTTACGGTGTGATCCATGGAATTGCCTTACTAATATTACACAAAAGTTGTCCAACCAAACAACATTAAGGCAATTGGAGCTATACTTCATATCCATGCGATTGTCAAATCCACATCCAACTGATATTCATGTTCAAAATTCTTTACAATTTTGTTAAATAATTAGAGTTAGACTCCACATCTCAACACTTTCAGGTCCACATCCATGTAATCATTAGGTTTAAATTTCTAACAAGGTTATTGAGGAATTGAATTTATACTCCACATCCTTATGGTTGTAAGGTTTTCTTCTCTGCGACCATCTAGGTTAAAATTCTAACAATTTATTTAAGGAATTGGCTTTAGACTCCACATACTTATTAGTAAGTCCATATCCAATTGCTTGTCATGTTCAAAATTCTAACAATTTTGTTAAGGAATTGGAGTTAAACTCCACTTCTCGACATTCATTAGGTCCACAACCTTACAATGATCAGGTTATAAATTCTAATAATTTTGTTAAGGCAATGGAGCTATAATTTATATCCATACAATGTTCATATTCATATCTTTATAGTCATCATGATTGTATCCCTGTAATTGTCAAGTCGACATCACTATTATATATCATCAAGTCCACCACATCTTTATGACCATCAAGTACACATCCTTGTGATTGTCTAAGTTCAAATTGTTAAAGAATTTGTTGAAGCATTAGAGCTAAACTCAACATCTTTATGGTCATTAGGTCCACATTTTCAAAAAGGTTTTATTAAGGCATTAGATTTGGACTCTACATGCTTGTTAATTTTATTCTCATTGAATAAAGGGATTGAAGTTAGATTCTATATGCCTGTCAAAAGTATTTTTTGTTATAAATTGTTTAAGTCAATAGAGCTAGACTCTACATGTTTGTGTATTCATTTTCATTCAAAATTTTAAGTAAGGCATTGAAGCTAGACTCCACATGCGTTCAAAATTTATTTTTCGTTAAAAATCGATTAAGATGTTGAAGCTAAACTTATATTCTTATCAAAAAAAATTTAAATATTTGATGAAAAAAAATTGCAAAGTATAAACAATTTTAAAATTTCATAAATGAAAACAACAAATGGGTTAAACATGCCGAAGCATCTATATATCTACATCCCTACATATAGGGGGAATAAAAAATGATAAGGAAGAGGAATCAAATGCCTAGAAGTAGAGGAGTATATTAATAGATAGAGTTAGAATCGTTAGGATTAGGTGATCCTTCACTAGTAGGAATAGTGGCATGAGCTTCCCCTTCAACATTAGGAAACTTATTAGGCTCTTCAATTTGAGTAGAATCAGGCTGACCAAATGCATTAACTATATCTAGGTCTATAAAAGATAGGTTTGCATATGAATGGCATAGTGTAGGTGTTGAATATGATTGTCAATATAACAAAATTTGACTTGTAGGTGTCAGATGACTTGGCTTTGGTGTTTGAGGAGCTTTCTTAGATTATACTCTACTTGCTTTTTACATACTTGTAGTGTTCATTGTTAACCAATTAAGAAGTGATTTAGAGTGGTTTGAAGGGTATTATGATTAAGCCACCATTCCTACATACCTAAGTATTAGGAGTTTCATTTTCAAAAACCCAAGTTTCAACAAAAATAAGGGGGAAAATGATATAACCTAATGAGTTTACAGATCGAGTGGGAGTTAATTCAGCATGCCTACTAATCTTTTATAAGCTTACCTACTTTAGGCCCATATAGAAGTCCAATTATCCAAGAAAGGTAAGTTCAATTGAAGTAGGATTAAACCATGTGAGGAGTAAAAGTCCTAACCAAATACTAAATTGCGTAGTAGAGTAGAGGTTATATTTAATTCTACTAAGGATAGTCATATTTTAGCTAAAAGACTGAATCTTAGCTGATTCTTTGTTCACCAATCGCAGCCAAAGTACATAACGAGAGCATTGAGAAAGTGTTCGAACTTCGAAATTGATGTTGATGTGGGCATCACGGTGTAAGGGAAAGGAGAGGAGAAAAGAGAGCGATAGAAATGACATTAACGTTGTGTTTGGTTGTTGTCTCCAAGGGGCAAAGATGGAAAGGAGGAGAAGGAACAGAACAAAAACTGAGGACAGAACAAAAAAACAGTATGAATGACAAAATTGCCCTTGCAGTGTAATATGAGTAGATATATGTAATTAAGTGATTATTATATAATTGTATCAATATTTATTTTAAGTTTATTTGTAATTTTATAATTACAATGAAA
>JANTPM010000244.1:6307109-6317767 GCA_025434745.1 Erythroxylum divaricatum | reverse complement strand
TGCAATTTATCAAAACTCAATGTGCGGGACCAAAATAAGCATAAAAATCATAGATTAGGAGTCAACAAATGCATAATTACTAAAGAAAATAGGCCTAATTTATAGTATAAATTTGGTCCAATCATTCATTATCATGCCATTTGAATTATTTATCACTCTGGTAACCTTTCAATCACTCATGAATCACATCTTCCATCCTATTTATGCAAGTTCATCTTGGTGTTCTTCGATGATATTATGGTTTTTAATCCCAGTATAGAGGCACATATTGATTATTTACAAGCTACTTTTTTAATGTTCCGAGAAAATCAGCTATTTGTTAAGCTCTTAGAATATTCTTTTGGACAATCATAGATAGAAAACTTATGGTACATAATTTCAAAAGAAGGAGTATCTATTAATTCAAAGAAAGTGGATGCAATGCTTTCATGAGCAACTCCTTCTTTGGTTGAAGAATTAAAGGGATTTCTCAGTTTATGGAATACTACAAGAATTTTGTCAAGAATTATAGGGCAATTAGTTGTCATTTAACCGAAATACTAAAGAAATATATCTTTACATGATCCCCTTATGTATAGAAAGATTTTATTATGCTAAAAGTTGCTATGTCTATGTCGTTAGTTTTGGCGTTACCTAATTTTTATCAATCATTTGTTCATGAAACATATATGAGTTCTTATGGAATATGTGTTGTTTTTTTTTATGCAAAATGGATGCTCGATAACTTATTTGAGTAAAGAGCTTTCCTTGAGGCAACAATGTTGGTCCATCTATGAGAGGGAGATATTGGCAGTACTCTTAGCAGTCACTAAATAGAGACATTACTTAGAGGAAACCCACCTTGTGATCAAGATGGACCATGATAGTTTTAAATACTTGCAGCAACAAAAACTTATAACCCATCTTCAAAAGAAAGGAATGGCTGAATTCCTCAACTATTCAATTTGGTATGATAAAGGATACAAGAATGTATTCCTCATTCTTATCAAGAAACAAAGATAGCAAGTGTGGAGGAGAATACAGTTTGTTAGCCAATTACAACAGTCACACTAAATTAGATGATGGAGGCTAATGAGAGCTATGAAGAGGACAAACAATAGCTGCCTTTATATTTTAATTAGCTTTTCACTCTTCAACCCAATGTGAGTTTTCATTAAACAAAATGATTTTGAAGTACTATGGGAAGATATGTAGTTGGTGATGAAAATGACTTAAGACAACACCTATTTTGCAATTTTCATAATTCTCCGCTAGGTTGACACTCGAGCAACATGGGTACTTTCCAACAATTGAATTCATTATTTTATTGACCTTCAATATAAAAGGATTTTGAAACTTAGGTTAAGGAATATGATACATGTCAACACTATAAATTTGAGACTTATGCTTATACGAGAGTTCTTTAGCCATTGCCATTATCAGATCGCATTTATCATCACATCAATATGGGTTTCATTGAAGGGTTGCCTATAAATGAAGGCAAATCAATTATTAGGGTGGTAGTTAATTATCTTTCCAAATCTGCTCATTTTATGGGATTATCTCAACCTTATACAACACCTACGATGACTAAGGCCTTTTTGGATTCAGTGTATAAGCTTCATGGTTTACCCACTAGCATTACTATCGATTGAAACAAGGCGTTCACTAGTGTCTTTTAGTAATGACTATTCCATTTAACTCTAGCTAACTGATTATGATTTTCTTGTTCTTCAGGTGCAGCTCTGAATCTCCACATCATATCATTCATAGACAAATGGTCAAACAAAATGCCTTCAATAGTTGCTTAGAGGCTTACTTACATGGCATGTTTGACTCACTCTTGACAACACTTTCAATGGCTTTTTTTGTAGAGTGGTGATATAATACAAACCATTATACAACACTCAAATCAACTCACAACACTCAAATTAACTCCCTTTAAAATTTTGTATAGGTTTCCTTCCTTGTACATTCTAATAGCACAAGATTTTCGTCCTACTTGTTTTGCCATAGAAGATCTCTTGAAGAATAGATAGCTAACTTTAAGATTACTTAAATACCAACTGGTGCATACTAAGAACTATATAAAGACTCAACATGATAAATGTTGCTTTGAATGTGTATTAGCAGTAGGGGACTAGGTCTATCTTAAATTTCAGCCATATTGATTTTTTGTTAGAAGCTTGTGTAGCAATTTTTTGATAGAAGCCTGTGTGATGCGGCATAGAAGTTGATATTTTAGTTTTTATGTATTTGTGGTGATATATAAACAATATGTTCCTTTGTGTTTGGGACCAACTAAAAGAACCGATAATGACTGATACTGTAACCTATTATAAAAACTACATATTATATACAATTTTTCAGTCAATACGATATGATACTCATCACACTAATTCGCCTCCTCAAATTATTAAGATATTATTTTGTACTTATTTTAGAATACAGGAATTATCTTTGCATATTAAGTAATGACCTTTTATCTAAATAAATATTATTCTTACATAGTACATAAACCTACCATCCTACTTCGGAAAAATAGTTTTACTTTTATTTAATGCTTCAAAAATTATAATGAAAATTAAATCGATAAAAATTTAAGATTTAAAGATTTAGTCGATATTGGACTTTCATGAAAACAACATTTAATAAATTAGAAATAAAAATTATAGGAATAAGTGAAAATATAACATAAAAATAAAACGCTTCATTGAAATAAAAAAGAATACATTAATGTCTATTAATGTATAATCAATTAATAATAATTCTAATAATTTAAACTAAAATTTAAACTCATATTAAAAAATTAGGATAATAGTAACAATTAAAATCATAGATCAAAAGAGGCTAAATTACATCATTGTTAAAAATTCTAAATTCTCCAATACTATTTAAATATTTATAAACTATATTTTTATCTAAAGTATTTGAATCAACATTTCCTAATGTATTTAAATAAAATACAAATCTGTATGAAATTATTTTTCATTAATATATTATACTTTTATTTTTTAAATAAATAAATAAATATAATAAGATATCAACTAATTTTATTCGTTTATGACGATAAATGCATTTTCTTTATAAATTATCTTTTCAAGTTTATTATAGTTAAGGTCAAGTAATGATTCTTTTTCTTTAATTCAAAAATTGATATCATTAATATATTCAATATCAACTACATCACTATATACATAATAGAGAAACTATATAATTAATGATAAAAATAAAATTATTAAAAATAAAATTCAATCAATAAAATACCTAATTTTTATCTTCGGATTATAAAAAACATAAGCAAAATTATTCAATAGCTTAATTTTTTCTATTATCAAAAATTATTAAAATAAATCAAATTAAAAATTGATCATTTTCGTTAAATTTAATTTTATTAGTATCCTAAACTGAAAGGCAACTTCAAAGAACAGCTTCCGGGTCCTCTTGTTCTGTCCGTTTGCTTGTGGATGGAGGCCAAGTACCTATCCATTCTCTGACCACACGAGGAACATTTTACCATACACTCAGATATTCGTTACGTGTCAAATGGCAGCAATCGGTTCAGATGCTATTTAATAACCCATCACATGTTGGGTTCCATAAGATAACGGTACACGTTAGTGTTGCTAATCATAGCTTCACGGAGATAAAATTGCAATCTAAGAGGGGAACGTAGAAGCTGGATTGGGAGAGGGCAGCAAAATTTTTTATTTTTGTTTTTATAAAAAAAAGAAAATTTTCTTCTTGCCCTTTTAGCCATTCCCCTTCCCCTTCCCCCAAGAAATTCTGTTCTTCTTCTTTTTTTTATTCTTTGCTTCTGGGTGTGTGTGGGTGTTAAGGGCTTGGGGTGATTTTGACCATCGCCATGGAAGGAGAAACTGAGTGTCATGACTGGGAAATCCTGGTGAAGACGGATTCTGAGGCAGTGAAATCGCCCAACTCAGTGGACAACTCAAGGGGATTTGAAGAAATCGGGGCTGATTCTGAGAGTATGATCAGATTGGACTATTTCTCTCTGGAAAATGATGGCATAAATGTCAAATCCGCTGTTGTCGATGCGACTGATGGGGGTTCTGTCGAGTCGGATAATCCGAGTTGGATCGATCCCGGGTCGGATTTTAGGTCCCAGAGGAGGATTTCTTGCGAGTCATGGTCTGATTCGGGCAGTGATAGGTCTGAAGAGCGGAAGTTCAGTGAGGTTGATGCGATTAAGGAATTGGGCTTTTCGGGTTATGCAAAAACTGAGTTGGTTGAAGGGATCAGTGAAATTAGGGGCAACAAGGGTGGAAAAGAGAAAATTGAATCTTTTGAAGATAAAATTAGCGGTGTGGAAGAGAAAAGTGAATTGGGTTTTGAAGATAATATGAAAAGTCAAGTGGGTTTTGAAGGATTTGAAGAAACTAAAAGTGAAGCTATGGGCTTGGCTGAGTTTCGGACCAATTCAGGTGGTGATGGTGTGGTTCTTGATGATGTTGGGAAGGCGAGGGAGCGTACTGCGGTTTCAGACGAGTTGGATGGTGGAAATTTGTCGGCGGAGGGCAGTTCGAGTGTTGTTGCTGTTGATGAGAAGAAGGAGCCAGGTGGTAAGGAGGAGAACAGGAAGGTGGCTTGGTGGAAGGTGCCATTTGAAGTGTTGAAATTCTGCGTTTTCAGAGTCAATCCTATTTGGACTTTCTCTATGGCAGCAGCTGTAATGGGATTTGTTATATTGGGACGGAAATTGTACAAGATGAAGCACAAGACTCGAACTTTGCAGCTTAAGGTTGCTGTGGATGATAAGGTCAGTTATTACAAGAATGTGTATTCTGAAGTCCGATAGCATGATTTTGAAAAACTCAGAGTTTGACCTCATTTTCGTGATATTACCTTGGGGTTTAACTTTAGATTTCTTACTACTATTATTTGATAGCACCGGCATTGCAAGTAAGGTTTGCTGCGTTGGGTTATATGATTACTCCTCTCCTTTTCCAATTTCTTCTTTTTCTAGAAACTTACCTAATCGTATATTATTTACTAGTTCTCTAAACTCATCACAGCCTTCCTTATTCGTTTTAATCTTCATATTGACCTGAAATTTTTGTTGAACCCCCTTTAAAAGGACGTTTAATGTGAAAATATCACGTTATAATTCATACTTTATTCTGTAAGTCTGAAATGATGGCTCTCTGCACGTTAATAGCTGTACCTTCTGCATTTGACAAGTTCTCTGAGGAATTATTGGTCTTAGCTTGAAATTGCTGGAATAACTCCTTTAAGGTTCATCAGGACATCGGGATTGTAATTGAATTAAAGTTGGTATGTAAACATGGTGAAAATAGAAAAAGGTTAAGGTCGTCTCTGAACAGTGATGCTTGAATAGCATATTATGCACGAATCTCTGCAGCAAGGGAAATCAATTACTCCAAATGCTGTAGAATAGAGATTAATTTTATTTTAATTTACAAAACACTAGCAATATGGAGTGGTGATTTGCATTAGTGGACAAGCTGTAACCTTACATGGGCCATTGAGTCCAGTTTCTTCTCTAATCTGTATCTTTTCTCTTTCTCCTGTGTAACCTATGTTTTTTGCTTCCTATTTGAAGAAATTTGTTACCTCTCTCCTTAAGCATGACTCTTCTGTCTTTCTGTGGCCATTGGAAGATCGAGGTTGCTAGTTTTCTTAGGACCAGAACACTAGACAAATCAAAATAAGTTTGACTTGTCTGAGTGAAATTTCTTGTATGACACTATACTTTTAACACGTGCAACAAAAGTAGTAGTGAGATGTATGTTTACTTCGAAACAAACAGATGATGAGATCATGCAGCATAAATCTAGTCGCCGTGATTTCACAATATTGACGTTCGAATCTGATCTTTTTCTGCAGAAGGTGTCTCAGGTCATGAGTCGGGCTGCACGTTTTAATGAAGCATTTTCAGTGGTCAGACGAGTTCCCATTGTACGACCTTTGTTGCCGGCAGCTGGTGTGAATCCATGGCCAGTGGCGAGTTTGAGATGAAGTATCTGATTGAACTAAGTAGAATGGGAAGGTATTGTGTGATTATGTATCTGCTGTAAATGTAGGAGTCCAATCGTTTCCAAGTATTTTCTGTATAACAACAAGCTTGTTTAGCTGTGTATAAACTATAAACTCTTGAACGTTTGGTTCTGTTATCTTTGTTTATTACTATATATTAAATATATCTAAAGCCTTCTTATTCTTCCCGTGATTCACTTAGTTTTCATTCCATCTTTAGACCATTCAGGATAGTTATGAAGCATTACAATTTGTAAGCTGCAAATACCAAGTTTTATCATAATAATCAAGTTAAATCTGCTGAGATAGCCTCCAATTGCGACGTCTGAAATACGCAGATTGGTGAAGAGCAGTCAACTAGACGATCAACATCTATAACGTGAGAAACATGGTAACCTTATAATAGCTTTGATATCGTGAGGGTGTGTTGGTTATTTGGTGATTGGAAATGAAATGTGTGACCGAGACAGTAGTTGAGCCACCACATACATTGAATTGACACGTTTAAGTTGAAGCAAATCAAGATTATCCATATTGATTCACATAGACTTAACATACCATAAAGTGTTACGCTTACCACATAGAAAGATCAAAAACAAAAAGCTAGACGGTGTCATCCACTGGAGTCCAGCATATTGGTTGAGCATATTCTCAAAGGGCTATATTAAAAAGTTTCACAAATTATTTTTCTTTTACATGGTACAACCATAAATAATTAATATAATAAAAGATATCAAACACTTCGTGATTTCATCAATTTGACTTAAAGAACTTAAAATTCATCAATTTTTATTTTTATTTACCACTTAAATTTTATAAATAATAAATAATTACTTTTTGTTATTAATAAATAAAGATGCAATTTTTTATTCTTTTATTGATATGTTATATTTAGATATAATTAATTTTATCAAAAAGTACAAGTAAATGTTTAATTTATAATTATGTAACATTCAATTTTATTCATAGACAATTACTTTGTGGAAATATGTATTTACCAAAAATTTGGTGATAGTAATAATTATCTGGTACTAATATTGAATCTAATAAACTGATGAAACGTGGACAAATACTTAATAATTGTAATATGTGTAATGGACCGTTGTAACAAGAAAAATGAATTAAAATTAGTATTTAGTTTAGTATACATAATATGAAAAATTAATTAATATTAACACTATATATAAAGATAATTAATAAATATATAATAAAATATTTAATAAATACTAAAATTAATTTTTAATAAAATAATTAATATTAATTATTAATATATTTTGAATATAAATACTTATATCTAATTACGATAAATTAATCCAATAAAATAACAAATATTACAATATGGACCTAACTATATAGCTATCATTTTGATAGTTTTTGTGCAATTATTATAATATGTAATTAACTATATACTTATCATTTTGATAATTTTTACCGTCAACATAGTTCATATTAATTAAATGTTTTTATATATTATAAATTATTTGCTTAAAGTTATGATGACTACGAGGGTTGTTTAACTTTTTCTTCATCATCGTCGAACAGCTCTTACTGTTGAGCTTCTAAGTGCAGCTTTGCGAGTGTCGAGTTCAGTCCACTGTTTCTGTAATAAAGGAATAACCTTATTAGTTAATCCAGGTTTTGCGGTTAGTTCTTAATATTGAACTAATTAGATGTAATAAAGGAGAATGAAGCCCTTTCCAATTTCATTTAACTAGCAAAACTGACAACATACATCGACAATAAAAACAAAAGAGCTAATACTTGAATCGAAGGACAAAACTGCAATTCCTAAAATTATTCAGTCTTGATCCTCTGGTGAAAGTAACTGTGGAAGCCTTAGAGCAAGAAGCAAAAACACTCCTACCGACTCACTAGCACTCAAGAGCTCTTAATGTTCTTGATAATGGAGGCAGCCACAATAGAGATGTCGTGAACCATCACGTTCATGTCAGCAACTGGCGATTTCCCCGTAAAATCTTCCTCACACGTCATGGCCTCCGTGGCAGCGTCGTACGATGCTTGTTCAGCGAACCTGTATCTTCCTGTCTGCAAAGCTTTAATGGCTTGAGGGATATCTGCTCTTAGGATAACATTGTAACGGTTACCACATGAGGCCAAGGCCTGCCTCACATTTGGCTCGAGGTGTCGTTCATCGAGCAACTTGTTGATCTGATTAAGTGTATGTGTGGCCTTGGCTTCAATGGTGTAAACCATGATCCTTGCGAGGCCTTCCTCGTCAGTGTCGAAGCTATGAGGGTTTGAGAGTAGAGCTCTGACACATAGATTGTAGTAGGGTGTTTGCCTGCACGTTCGGTCGATCAAGTTGCCACCTATAATGCTCGGAATAGCAGCGTTAACAGGGAAGATGAACAACAAAAATACTAGGAGATTCTTCATTTCGATGGAAGTTTACGAGTGGGATTTTAAGATGGTGATACTGTGATAGTTTTTCAATATAGGACTGTGTCTCGCTTTCGACTTTGGGATGTGGAAGTGAGCTTGTTGAACTTTCCCTGCCTACCTTGCTCCTTATATACACATGGGTGGTACTACTTACACTATGTTGCTGAATACTGATTCAAATATCAATTTAGCACGAGAATGTACACGTAATTGATTCAGAAAATATCAACCAAAAGAGAACATTATATTTCCGTACATACGACCAGCTCCAAGTTCATGCCTTCTTGCTCGCCTCAAGTCAAGGATCTTATAACGCTCTTAAACCAAAATTTCTATATTTCATTTCGGCTTATATCGAAAATGAGCATTACAAAAAAAAAAAGAAGCCAATGACGCCATCTGTGGAAATAGAACGAATGGTGTAAACAATTTTGAGGAACAAAATTGCAAGCATTCCAAGCGTCCATTAATAGCATGCTAGTCTAAAGTCAAGTGAGTTATGTGTATGTAGAATGATATAAAAACACTTTATCAACAGATAGATATCTCAGCAAGGGTAAATTTCATGCAGAACGTGTAGATAACATTGGCCTATAATTACAATCACAACCTTAGAGCTTTTCAAGCTGCATAGCTTTTCTCCCCAATGAGTTCAAATATTTTTGTATTAAAATTTTATTGGTCAATTGTAACAATTCAACCATTGGCATGAAGTCATTGTCTGCTGTTTCGGATAATTGCAGATAAATGATCAATGAGAATTCATAGAATGCGTGCTATTGGAAGTGCAAGAAGCCTTTAATTATGTAGTTGCTGCGTAATGACGAGGATAGGTCAGAGTATATGTATGACGGCAGAATGTGTGAACCCCATGAAGAGAAGGTATTTGCAAGGAAGTTTAAATGACATCGATCATCATGTATAGATGTTAATAGATCACTGTATAACTCTACTATCTTTACTTATCGTATTGGATTCTTGTAACGTCAAAGGTTTCTCCCTCGTTTTTGGCATTAGCAATTAATGACAGGGTGCCTAGATGTTAATGAATCCATACACTATCCTCGTCGCATTGTTCGTGCCGAAAGTTCTTTTCTCATTTTTTTTTTCTCACTTGAAATCCTGTTGCGTCTGAGAACTTGTGGTAGTTTACGAAGGGTAAAGAAATCCTGTTGCTGAAGCCAGCACGAAATTGTTGGAATTTACAATCACAAGCTAACAAAAATATAGCCAAGTATGGGAGAGACAATTTTATTGATAAGTTCTAATCACGTTAACACTGAAAGCTTAAATATATAGAAAATGAAATAATAAACTTAACTAATATTTAGATAAAACAAATCGAATTCAAAAATTTAAATTCTAACTAGATAATAACTTTATAGCTAAAATTTTATCTTTAAGCAAATATCTTATCTTTAAAAAAAAATTTCAATTTTAACTTTGAATTAATCTTTCCAACATTCTCTCTTGATTCAAAGTTGCAGAAAATTTAAACTCGATGGAGCACATCTCTCTAAATTTTTTATTTGTGAAGCACTTCTCTTCACTGTATGATGCACTTTCTTATCATGTTATCTCCATAGGGCACTTCTCTCTAAGATACGTCTTGGTGTATTTCTCACCAATTAGAAGAAGGTATCTTCTTCAATCACTTGCACTGAATTTGTTTGTTCTTCATTGTTGAACCTGCAATTCTTTGTTATAAAATATCGAGACTTCCCTTTACAATAGCAATCTTTTTCTTTAAGACCAAAGTTCTTATAATGACTATATTGAGAAATATTTTCTTTCTTTTTTGACAATGGAACTTTTGCTAGATAGGCATCTTCTTCCATCTTTTCACTTTCTTGGTCTCTCATTGCCCTTCTTTGCTATTGAGCTTGTAAAGAATTAATCACTCATAGGTCTCTCAAGATCTTTGAGGGCTCTGAAACTATGTTGAAATTTAGAACCAGAAACTAATAAAAAATATAGTAGAATTGGAAAGAGATAATGTAAGAGACAATTTATTGATAGTGTTAAGATATATAATATATATCTTTTATTTAGTTTTGACATTTTAATTGAACATATAAAATCTTAATTGTAGTGGGATTCAAAAACAGTGATTGTCACACTTGTGTTTGTGAAAGAATTCTGCACTACATTTGAGTCTATCATCATGAGAATATTGGAATGAATTTACTGCTGATTTTGTGTGGATTTGTGGATTTTATGGATAGAAGAAAATAAAGAGATTTGTATATATCGTGAAT
>JANTPM010000244.1:6250801-6260959 GCA_025434745.1 Erythroxylum divaricatum | reverse complement strand
TATTCACATAGCTCTCCATTCATGCATACAAGAAAGTCAAATATTGCTAGTTGACAATTGTGAGCACATTTCTTCAAGTCTTGTGGGCTACATGTAGGTGTGCTTGAAAATAAGCCATATGATTAGCCTATTTTTTTGACTAAGATTTATGTGCTAGCATTATAAATAGATGCATCCTCTATATCTTTTGAACACCGAAAATAGAAGAGAGAAACAGTGTGGGAAACACTTTTGAGAACTCTGTAATTATACTAGCTACATTTGGGATTCATTAGGTAGAGAGAAAATTCTAGAGTGACACTTGGTAATCTCCTGTTAATTTCTCATAGTGAAATATCTCCGATTGTCTCGAGTCAGTGGACGTAGGCAAGATTTTAGCCGAACCACGTAAAATATTGTGTGCACTTGTGTGATTATTTTATACATTTATTTCTTTATGTAACCTACTGACAATGATTTGTTGATCCAAGGGCATTTTAACTTAACAATATACATTGTATTCCTAAAGTGGACATTATATACCCACCTAATACTCCTCCTCAAGTTAGAATAAGAAGGTTCTAAATACCAAACTTGTCAAGAAAGTATTTAAATTGTTGTTGTCACAATGCCTTAATTAAAATCTCAACCAATTGATTCATAGTTTTTTTAAAAGTTAAAACAAATAATATTAGATAATAATCAATTCATTTACAGAGATGTAGGCCAGCTACAACGTATACAACAAAACGACAACATTTCAAAAAGGGCTTTTTAACCAACCACAAACGATGACATTTAGAGCAAATGCTTCTACGTTTAAGCAAGGGAAAAAAATCATTTGGCAAAAATGGTAAACGTAGGTCGTGTCTTTCTCCTCTTCGCCCAACCTTACCAAATTAGGGTACAATATCTAACGGCCTTTGATCCAAATGCAGAGATGGAAGATGCAACTCTACAGTCGATGCTGCTTCTGGTGTTCCTCTACAGTTGATGGTGCTTCCAGTGTTCACTTGGACGAACTCACTCTTTTAGATCGGGATACACACGTCAAGCACAGTGTCAACAACTAAATCAGATGAGCATGGCCTTCACAGGTACCTTCATTCTTCCATCTTTATTTTGCTCCTGCTCTATATCCATAATTGATTCTCCATGACTAGGCTAGATTAGGGCATATCCTTTTTGGCCTAGTAGAATACAGAATTTTGTCTTTGATTCCACTAATCAAAGAGTTAAGAACCATCTTTCTAGTACAAGTAGTATTCTAAAATCTTCTATTGTTTCTCTCTTGCCAAATCTCCTTGATGGAGGAAGTGAAGGAGATGACATATATGTACTCATCATATTTAGGAGTATAGTTCAACTTCATAATCTAGTCAAATGCTTCCGTGAATGTTATACCAGTAGAAATAAGACTCAATTCCATGATTTGCTCAAATATAAACTATGAGCAGAGGCATTTAAAGAAAATAAGATCCCTTAATTCTGCCTCAGTCTCACATAAAACACATAGTTAGAACATAAGATGTGGCAATATTTCTGCATTTTATCTCACCAGAAGGAAATGGAAATCAACATCAATATGTTTTATCCATTTGTGAAATACAGTAAAGTTTCAATTGACTATCATAATACAAATACATTGGTCCATCATATAGCACACCCAACAACTTAAGTAAATATTTAAGTCATTTCAACTAGTTGGTTGTAGGCATTGAGCGATACTCAAACTTCTACAAAGGATCGAGACATTATCTGTTGTTTTTTGGTCTTAAAAAAAAAGAGACGACCCAGTCAAACAAAATAATCAGTCAATAAGCATTAGGTTATACGATAACTTGCCCAATCAGAATCATAGTACATTTATAAGTGTAAATCACTATTTGCACTAAAAAATGCTTTATCGAAGATTTCCCTTCAAGTATCGTGCCACTTGTAAGGCAGCCTTCTAATTTTCCTGCTGAGGGCACTACTTAAATTAAGTGAAAACATGATTGCAATAGCTTATATAGGGGTGAGCATTCGGGTAATTCAGGCCCAATTTTTATTGTTCGGGTCCGGCCCGAATTACCTGAAATTTTTTTCCCTTACCCGACCCGATTTACCTGAATTATCCCGGCCTGATTTACCCGAATTATCCTAATTACCATATTTCATAATTCTTTTAAACCTAATTCGGGTAATCGGGCTGGCCTCAATTTTTTCGGAGTTACCCGTCCAGGCCCGAAAATAATTCGGGTAATACCTGGGCTGACCTGAATTGCCCGAATTAATTCGAGCCGGGCCGGGTAATCCAGCCAGCCCAAATAATGCTCACCCCTAAGCTTATCATAGGTCTGGTGATAATAAGATAGATTAATCGACCCGTCAATTGCTGATACTACTCAGGATCTTCCAAGAATATACCTGCAGCCAATGCCTACCAATGGTTTCGCTACATAGGAAACGACGCTGGTTTTGTTCCAATAGTCTAGCTTCTAAAATAATGTCAAGTGCATACTTGTGATGACAGAAAAAAAAAATTCCTTCTAGCCCACAGTCTACTTCAATGTCTAAAAAATATTTAAGAGTACCAAGATCTTTCAAATAGAAACATTTACTCAAGTAGTTTTTGAACTTCTTATTAGCCTGCAAACCAACTATGATCAAGTCATCAACATATACCAACATACTCAGGCAAACATCATATTTGTTGCAGGTAAATAATGAGTAATTTGAGTGGGATCGTGTGAAGCAATACTTCTTCAAGGCTCGTACTAGCTTGGAACACTAACATTGAGGGGCTTACTGGAAGTTATAAAGGGATTCCTGTAATATACATAACTTTTTTATACCTGTTGTTGAGAATCTTGGGGGCAATTGCATATAAACTTTCTCTTCCAAATTATAAAGCAAATAAAATCCTAACTACAAGGGCAAAAATCTCAATTTAGTTTAAACCTTCCACTTGTCTATTTCTAAGAATTGTGAAACGAGCTTTATAGTGATTAACTGTCACATCTAAATTATACTTGATCTTATAAACACATTTACAACCTTTGCCTTTTTCACTTGGCAAAAATTCCAAAGTCCATGTTTTATTATCTTCTTTGCATCTCCTTTTTCATAGCATCTCTCCATTTGTCATCTTTCACTACCTCAGAAAATCAAGTAGGTTCATTTCCTATTGTAACTATCGCCAAGAAAGCACAATATCTTGGAGAAAAATTAGCATATGTCATATAATTCGCTATAAGATAGGGAGTAGTACCTAAGGACTGTGGCTTGGATTAAGCTTGAGCATGAGTACAATCTTATAAGCAACGCATTGTATGTATCATATACTCCTTCAATAAAGCAAATGAATTGTGCTCTCAAATGTCTCCTAATTAGTTTTTAAATAGTCATTCTAGTAATTACAATTTGACCATTATTCCTTATGTCAACATCGAGGTTATTATGAGCACCATGTCTCGTCTCCTCTTCCCCCTCCTGGCATCTTGGACTTGTCCTATCAAGGTCATCACTTTGTATTTGTTAGAGTATCTCATATTAACTAAACATTAGCTCAATTCTTGTTAATGGACTCTACAATTTACCCATATTAAAAATTCAATAGTCTTCCACCTTTGTTACTACTATCGTTCTTCCTTAGGCTCCCCTTTACTTTTACGCCACCTTCATGTTTGACACTCCCCTATCTTCAATACTTCCTTGCATTCCAATTCCATCGACATCATCAAATATGGTAGCATCGGGTGCATTAGGAAAAAATTCTACGCAACCCACACTTTGCTATATAGGTTCAACATATGGAGAAG
The DNA here is from genome assembly GCA_025434745.1 of Erythroxylum divaricatum. Classification (NCBI taxonomy): domain Eukaryota; kingdom Viridiplantae; phylum Streptophyta; class Magnoliopsida; order Malpighiales; family Erythroxylaceae; genus Erythroxylum; species Erythroxylum divaricatum. Next base: position 6,257,177 of record JANTPM010000244.1, on the reverse strand, counting down.
TATTTTTAAAAAATACTATATCACGAGAAACGAAAGATTCTTCTGTTTTAAGATCATAAACATAGTAACCCTTCTTACCATTTTGGTACCCTAAAACACACATTTTGTACATATTTTACTAAACTTATTTTGATCGTGAGCATTATAGTGTGCATAACAAAGACAATTGAAAACTTTTAACTAGTTATATTGAGGTACCTTCCCAAACAAAATCTTATATGGAGTTTTTCCATTAATAAGAGGGGAGGGAGTTTCATTTATCAAGTAACTAGCAGTCAACACACAATGCCCTAAAATTGTATGGGCAAGCCTACCTGAAAATGTAGTGCCCTGGTTACATTTAGGATATGTCTATGTTTTTGTTCCTATCGTTCATTTTGTTAAGATGTGTCTATGCATGATGTTTGATGCAATATACCATGTTTTTCAAAATACGATTTTAGACAAGTAAATTTTTTCCCTTTATCACTATAAACAAATTTCACTTGTGTCTTAAATTGTTGTTTGGTCACTGTAAGAAAATTCTTAATGACTTGAGGAGCTTTACTTTTTCAAATAACAAATATACCCACTCAGTATGTAAGAAGTCATCAATAATAGTCAAGAAATAAATTGCACCATAATATGCAGGTATTGTTATTATTTGGAAAAACTTCTCGAGTTTGTTTCACCTTATAATATGCATCACAAGGTTCTCTCAAATCATTACCACTACCAAAATTAGAAAAATGATACAGTATTTGTTCAGAAGGATGTTCCCGTCTTCTATGGCATAATTCTTACAAGTTTATTTCTTCTGTTTTATTTGCTTTAACTGGTATCGCTGTTAAGAAAAGATTATTGGGTTTTAAAACCAGAATTTAACAAAAAAAAGAATAGAAAATAGATAATACAAGAGGCAATTTATTGATGAGTTGCACTTTCCATTGATGCTGAAAGTCTAAATATATAAGCAATGAAATAACAAACTTAGCTAATATCTCAATAAAAATTAAGCAAACAAATCAAAAATTTAAGAGTTTAGAGCCTAACAGATAATAACTTTATCTTAACAGATAAAATTTTATCTTCTAACAAATAACATATCTTATCTTTACTACTCTATCTTACTACTCCCAAAATTTATCTTTAAACAAAGACTACATTTTTTATAATTTTGAATCATTCTCCAACATTCTCTCTTCATTCAAAGTTGTAAGACTTTTTGAATTTGATGATGTACTTCACATCACCCTTCAAAGTACATCTCTCCATAGTTCTTTTCTTTAGAGCACTTCTCTCTGTTCTTCAACATGAGCACTTCTTTAATCACTTATCTCCATAGAACACTTTTCTCTACGAGGCATCTTGGTGCACTTCTTACCAACTAAAAGAGGATGTCTTCTTCAATCATTTGCGATGTATTAGCTTATTCTCCATTGTTGAACTTGCAATTCTTTTTCATAAAACATCGAGACTTCCCTTTGTACTAACAATCTTTCTCTTCATAACCAAACTTCTCATAATGACCATATTGAGAAATATTTCCTTTCTTTTTCTATGAGGGAACCTCTGCTAGATAGACTCCCTCCATCATCTTTTCACTTTCTTGGTCTATCATTGCCTTTCTTTGCTCTTAAGCTTATAAAGCATTAATCAATTATAGGTCTCTCAAGATATTTGAGAGCCCTGATACCAATGGTTGGATTTTAGAACCATAATTTAACCAAAAAATATAATAAAAAATATAATACAAGATACAATTTATTGATGAGCTACACTTTACATTGACACTGAAGGCTAAAATATATAAGCAATGAAATAACAAAATTAGTTAATATCTCAATAAAGATTAAACAAACAGATCAAACTTTTAAAAGTTTAAATCGTAACGGGTAACAACTTTATCTTCACAGATAAAATTTTATCTTCTAATAAATAACATATCTTCTCTTTTTTACTGTATCTTACTACTCCCAAATTTTATCTTTAAAAAAAGACTACATTTTTAACAACTTTAAATCATTATTCAACAAAAATAAACTTCATCATGCTCTTCACTCTCTCCAATCAAGGTCCTCAAAGTTTAGTATATGACACAGTATATTAGTGAAAGTGACGATGCAATTCATTCTCTTACCATTTTCGCTACATACAATAAAGTGCAATGCATATGTGGCACAAAGAGAACGTTACGCAAATAAACATTTCCTACCTATTTTACTAAACTTATCTTGATCATGAGCATTTCGGTGTGCATAATAAAGAAAACTGAAAACTTTTAACTAGTTATATTAAGGTACCTTCCCAAACAAAATCTCACATAGAGTTTTTCCATTAAGAAGAGGGGAGAGCGTTTCATTTATCAAGTAACTAGCAGTCAACACACACTCCCCCAAAATTGTATGGCCAAGCCTACCTGAAAATGTAATGCCACGATTACATTTAGGATATGTCTATGTTTTCATTCCTCTTGTTCATTTTGTTAAGATGTGTATATACATGATGTTTGATGCAGTATAACATGTTCTTCAAAATACGATTTTAAACAAGTAAATTTTTTCCCATTATCATTATAAACAATTTTCACTTGTTCTTAAATTATCGTTCAGTCGTGGTAAAAAAATTCTTAATGACTTGTGGAACTTTACTTTTTCAAATAACAAATATACCAACCCAGCATGTAAAAAGTCATCACTAATAGTCAAGAAATAAATTGCACCACAATATGCAGGTATTTTTATTATTTAGAAAAAATTCTCGAGTTTGTTTCGCCTTATAACATGCATCACAAGATTCCAACAAATCATTACCACTACCAAAATAAAAAAAATAATACAATATTTGTTCAGAAGGATGTCCACAATTCTTACAAGTTTATTTCTCCTGTTTTATTTACTTTAACTGGTATCGTTGTTCAAAAAAGGTAGTTGGATTTTAGAACCAGAATTTAACCCAAAAAATGGAATAGAAAAGAGATGATACAAGAAGCAATTTATTGATGAGTTGCATTTTATATTGACGCCTAAATATATAAGCAATGAAATAACAAACTTAGCTAATATCTTGATAAATATTAAGCAAATAAATCAAAAATTAAAAGTTTAAATCATAACAGATAACAACTTTATTTTAACAGATAAAATTTTATCTTCTAACAAATAACATATCTCATCTTTACTACTCTGTCTTACTACTCCCAAATTTTATCTTTAAACAAAGATTACATTTTTAACAACTTTGAATCATTCTCCAACATTCTCTCTTGACTCAAAGTTATAAAACTTTTTGAATTTGATGATGTACTTCCCATTACTTTTCAATAGTTGGAGCACATCTCTCCATAATTCTTTTCTTTGGGGCAATTCTTTCTATTCTTTAACATGAGCTCTTATCTCATCACTTATCTCCATATAATACTTCTCTTTATGATATGTCTTGGTACATTTCTCACCAACTAAAAGAGGTTGTTTTCTTCAATCACTTGCACTGTATTTGATTGTTCTCTATTGTTGAATTTGCAATTCTTTTTTATAAAACATTGAGACTTCTCTTTATGCCAATAGTTTTTCTCTTCACGTCCAAACTTCTCAGAATGACCATATTGAGAAATATTTCCTTTTTTTATGATAGAGTTTTTGCTAGATAGGCTCCCTCCACCATCTTTTCACTTTTTTGGTCTCTCATTGTCCTTCTTTGCTCTTGAGTTTGTAAAGTATTAATCACTTATAAGTCCCTCAAGATCATTGAGAGTTCTGATATCATGTTGAATTTTAGAACTAGAATTTAACAAAAAAATAGAATAAAAAAGAGATAATAAAAGGGACAATTTATTGATGAACTGCACTTTACGTTGATACTAAAGGCCTAAATATACAAGCAATAAAATAATAAAATTAACTAATATCTTAATAAAGATTAAGCAAACAGATCAAAAATTTAAAGGTTTAAATCATAACAGGTAACAACTTTATCTTAACAGATAAAACTTCATCTTTTAACAAATAACATATCTTATTTTTATTACTCTATTTTACTTCTGCCAAATTTCATATTTAAATAAAGACTACATTGTTAACAACTTTAAATCATTCTTCAACAAAGATAAACTTCATCATGCTCTTCACTCTCTCCAATCAACGTCCTCAAAGTTTAGTGTATTACACATAGTATACTAGTGAAAGTGACGATGCGATTCATTCTCTTACCATTTTAGCTACACACAATAAAGTGCAATGCATATGTGGCACAAAGAGAACGTTACGCAAATAAACTCTTTTCACCCAAATGTAATTTTCCTTTATCACAATTTTGTGCTTCTGGATGGGAAGTCCTATTGGGCATGGTGTGATTTTGTAAACATCAATCAATGATTCAATGCCTCCATTCATGTGATGGAATGCTTTGGAGTCAATTAACCATTCACTTAATTTTTTCTAATCAGAAAGATGCTCAATTTCTCTTGATTTATGAGCATTAAAAAAATAAATTTGGATTGCCCGTTAGTCTCCAATTTAGCCCGAGTATGCCACTGTGGTGAAATTCATTCTTAGCAGCAGCTTGCTGCCCATCACATTCTATCTTAGAGACGGATATAATTTTTCTATTCTGCCCATTACAATCAAACATCCTATTGTCTCTAATTTTTGTTCCATTCCATTCTATTCCGTTCCGTCTTTAACTGTTGACACAGACAATTATAGCAGTCTGGGTTGTATTCGCTCCAGTCACTAGTCCATTTCCACCACTAATAGTGCCTCTTCGGTCACAACCCACTCCTTTTCTAGTTGCCCAACTAGAAAAGGATAATCTAAACGGTCATACCACACGCGGGAGTACGGTACATCACTCTCTGATAATCTAAATTATCAATTAGATGTATACAATCTACCATAAGGTATGCATATCTCGGGAGGTGTGACCCGAAAATGATTTGATGTTATTGAAAGGCGAACCACATCCATTAGAATACACTAGTGTGTTACTAAATTAATAATTTAAAATTTAAAATTGATTTAGTCAAAATAATATCATTTTAAAAATTAATGAAATTGAATTTTGTACAAGAATATTAAAATCAGCTGGCCGCCAACTTGATTGAGAGTTTAAATACTGTTAAACGAGGATGCATACATGCAGGCTTCAACTTTTCCTTGCTCCCAAGTCAAAGCGTCCAATAAATAAAAAATAAGTAGGGTCGGGCCAAAATTATTATTTTTAGCAAACTCACTTACGTATTTTAAAACCAAATTAATGTTAAAGAGTATAATGTTAGGATCTTTTAACCTTATTAATTTTATAATATAAGTTAAATTTTCGTGTAATTGTTAGGATAAAAAACTCACTTTTAACTTTTAGTTTAAGTTTGGATATATTTATATTTTACATTTAATTATCACGGTAAATTGAGTTTAAAATTTTCATACCATTTAATTTATTCTAATTGTCTTTTGTTTTAAAATAATGTCGTTTTAGATTTGTTTATATATAAAACAACATTAACCTTTTCCATAACATCTTAGAAATCAAAAGGGCTCCTATTCTAACACCGCCGTCTAGCACTCTAATTGTTGCAAAATTTTCTGGGTGTGAATGATGTAAGAGATCGTTGTTGTATTAGATACGATCCTTGAGCGAGAACCAGAAAGCTCAAAGTTTTCTTTATTCCTCAGTTACCCGATATGCTTTATACTGATACATACTAAGTGGAACTCCGTTGTTTGGGATCTAAGTGACGACTACGACTAAACCCTCTCCATTTTGTAGTAGACGACAGATCTGAAACGGGATCGCCGGAGAGAAGATATTTGCTTGCCAGATCTGAAACGCGATGTTGGAGCGTGTCCTGTTCTTTGTATTATTTTAGTATTACGGGAGATGAAACAATGAGCACCTTTTGCGTGGAGAAGAGAGCTATCCACGTATCGGCGCTGTGATCTGAAGCTCCCATTGGGTCTGTTTTGGTTGGATCTGGAATCTTGCTGCAGATCTGGAGCCTCGCTGATAGTCGCCTTGCATTGGTGATGTTGTAGATGAAAATGGTGGTGACTGTTGGATCTAGAGTGCCTCAGATATGGAGCCTCGCATTGTTGCCCATCGCTTCTGGCGCGTATCAGATCTGGAAAGTCTTCAGTGAGCATGTACTCTTGCGTTGGTGCTGGTCAGGATCGCTCTGCGATTCTGTTTAGTTGCTTCGTCCCCTTTTTCCAGACGTTTGTTTTTTTTTTTGGCATGAAATAGCTTCGCTGTTCTCCCCCGTACGTCGTTTGTAAGCTCTTAGTGGCTTTGTTGTTTATGTTCTCTGTCTTTTGGTTGTTTGTTTCTTGGTATCTGGTATGGATCAACAACTTGCGAATTTGTCTTTGGTTGATGATGAGGAGGATCAGTGGCAGCTTGG
>JANTPM010000244.1:6236402-6250701 GCA_025434745.1 Erythroxylum divaricatum | reverse complement strand
AATTATACAGATCACAATTTCAAGACAATTTCTCTCACAATTTTATTTAAGATGCTGATTACCGAGGTAATTTTATGAAATTATTAATAAGGGTATATCTATAATTTTATTAGTTTTCTTAATAAGCGTGTATTTTTTTAAAACGACTTTTATTATAAAACGGAGGGAGTATGATTGTAGTTGGGCAAATTAAAACCGTGTTGTATTTGTTGATAATTGTTATCATAAATTGCATGGCTTTTGATATACTCACGTTGGTGTTCAAAGATATGTCCTGTGAATGCATTTATTGAGGGTTATACGTATGGTTAAAGGGGTCCAAATTTAGATTATAATTTTTTTAAAAAAATTAATTTATAATATTAATTAAAACTACTAAAAATAGTAATAAAATATTTTAACTTTTAATTTATCATTAAAAATAATATATCGTTAATATTTAAATAATTAATAAATTACAAAACTTCACATATTATATTATTATATTCAAATCTGAACAACGAGTTTATTTATAAATCTATAATAAGATGGCTTAAAAAATGAATAGGATGGAGTGTTAAGGGTTAGAAATAATTAATTAATTTTATGTTTGAAGTGAATAAAAAATAAAGCGGCTTATATACTTAAAAAAGGTTTTTAAAAACTTTATAATCTTTAAGATTCTTAAAAAAAACTTCTTTCTAAATTGCAAAATTAAAAAAAAAACTATTTTCTTATATTTAAGATAAAAATAACTATAAAACATATATGATATGAATATTATACGTAAACTAATCAAATATTTAACATAATAACCCAACTCAAATTTTAAATTCGACTTTAACCAATTAAACTAAATTTAAAGTAATAATTTAATATAATTCTAAGAAATTATTAATTAAATCATATTTAATTAGTTCGGTTCATCTTTAATAGTTATTAATTACATTTCCTTATCTTTTAACTAAAATAGGTGTAGCCCTAAAGTTGTAGTGAATTCAATAATTGAATTATTTGTGCTGGTGTTCAACCATTTCGTTAGGCCTGCCAAAGTTGGGAAATTAGCGCTAAGTTCTCTCCTCCGTGGACAGCAGGTCCCGGACTTTCAAATCCATAGTCCGCCGCATCCATATATTGCTTACGAGGAACTGAACTGTTGTTCATCGGTTTGTCTATCGAGAAGGCAACAGATGCGTCGACTGGATGGCCAATTATGCGGAGCAGCTGACCGATAGAGTTACTTATTTTGATTCCACACCTATAGAGTGCCACTTGATCCTTCTAGAGGATCTTTCGGGAACCTGTTTCTTCCGTTTAGTCATGTAATTTGGACTGCTCATTTTTCTTTATTAATTAAAAAAAAAGCCCATAGATATTAGAGATCATTTTCGCATATGTTACTCATTATTTTCCTTTTCAACTGGGGACAACTGTTTCCCAAGTTGGGGTGGGAATCCTTCCATTTTCGTGTACTACAGTTATAATGCTGATATGACCTGTCGTCCAGTGGCGAATGCTCAATCTCTGAATTTGGTATTTAGATCCAGTTCTAATTCAGTATTGTATTGGTATAGGTTTAAATTAGGTATTCTTTTAGGTAATTTTTTCAATTTATAAATTGATATCTAAATTTTTTAAAAATTATAAAATAATTCATTACCATATTATACAATTGTATTGTATATTTTGTAATTCTGTTTCTAAAAATTATAATAATCAAAATTTTAATTTAATTTATAAATTTAATTTAATAATTATTAATAAATATAATTAAATTTAATATATATTTTTAAAATATATAAATTTTAAATAAATTTTGATTAAAAAATAAAATATTTTTATTAATACTTTATTAACAAAAATTATATAAAATATTTTAAATAATTTCAAATAATTTATTTGTAAATTTTATTTAGTTTATAATTATTATTAATAATAATAATATTTATTATTATTTTTAAATTAAAAATTAAAAATTTACAATAATTATAAAAATTAAAATAAATAATTATTTTTCTTGGCAAAGTATACTCTTTGAATTGATCCAATCAAATAAAACTTAACCTTTGAAGTATCATTTTAAAAATTTGGATTGATCCAATCAAATAAAACTGCTACAGTTTTTTGAAATAGATACGAAAAAATTAAATGATATGGAAAATTGAAAATAGATCTATTTTATAATTTTTCCTATAAAAATCTAACAAATATGAAAATTTGAACTATTTAACATAAGATTATAAAATCGACAAATCAGACTAGAAGATAATTTATATCACTTTATTAATAGATACCATAGAGTATATTGAAATAAATAATTAGATAAAAACTAACTGGTTTTGTAGGTTTTAAGTACTTTAGGTTTATGTGGATTGAATTAAAAGAAAAGTTTTGTGTGAACTTCAAAATGTTAAAAATATGTTGCGTAGCATAACTTGTAGTCGCAAACAAATGTGTTTGGCCATAAAAAGAAAATATTATTTAAGCTTATTATAGTCTATTAAATAATATTGGTATTTTTGTAATTGTGGACACTAATTATAAATGTTAGTAATAACTTTGTAATTCCACCGAGCTCCTTCTGATGAAGTCCCTGCAACAGGTTGAAATCCATTTTTGCAAACTTCAACAGGGTTTTGTTGTGAGATTCATCTGTGGAGTACAAAGAAATATAGTGCCTTGCTTCCAACCTTGGTAGGCATTTACGGATAGGCCTGCTCAGAGCATGTCTTACTTGTTCTGCTAATTGAATGCTTAATTGGTTCAATACAGACTGAAGTTCTGCCGTAGTGAAAGCTATAGCTTCGTCTAAGATATCATCTCCACTTATCCCCAGATGTGTTGCCTCGTATAAACTCAGCATTCCTCGAACGTCTTTAAGCAAACGCTCCTTAAAGTTTCCTCTGCTATCTTTGAATTTCTGAAATGTATCTGCGTCATCACAAACATAGATACTACAGAAATGCAAACATTTTATGATTCGTTTCAAAGTATGCACATGCATAGAAATTTCAGAGGTAGTCTATGTTAGAATTTATAATGAGTCTACGAGTCCACACAAGAAGGAAAGTTAGACCACATACAAGTCTAAGTGAAGTTTCATCCTAAAATCAATTGGTGATAGGTGGAGTAGCCCACTAAACTTATGTGCTAGTTTTATTTCCTCTCTTTCTCCAATGTAGGACGAGCTCCTACTTTATATTTCATCAGTCTAAACTTGCTCATTTGCAGCCCAAGAAACAAGGCTTACCACAACAAACTTTTATGCAGTCGTAAACGAAAAATATTTCAAAACGAAACTAAAACGACTGTTTCAATTAATTTGTTGCTGAGGGCTTTAGATGACGTTTCATTCAACAAAACGTCGTTAAAGTTATTTCGTGACGTTTTAATAAAAAAAAACGTCGCAAAAGATGTTAAAAATTTGTCGCAAAAATTTCGAACTTTTCTTTACGTTTTCTTAACGTCACAATATGCAAGTAGTCCATGAAAGTGAAATTTGCGTAGAAAGAGAAAAACTGACTAGGTCCTTGTGGAAAATAAAGGCGTAACAATCCATGGAAAATTAAGAAACACCTTGAAAATGTTGATAGAGGACTCGACTGTGGAGGTTTTGGTGTCCCCAAGACCGCAGACTCGTAATAACTAAATATATTAAAAATATTTTAACTTTCAATTTATCATAAAAATAATATATTTTTAATATTGAAATAATTAATAAATTACAAAAATTGACGTAATATATTATTATATTCAAATCCGAACAATGAGTTTGTTTATGAATCTATAATCAGATGGCTAAAAAAATGAATAGGATAGAGTGTTGAGCGTTAGAAATAATTAATTAACTTCATGTCTGAAGTGAATGAAAAATAAAGTGGCTTATATATTTAAAAAGGTTTTTAAAAACTCCATAATCTTTAAGATTCTTAAAAAAAACTTCTTTTTAAATTACAAATTCCTAAAAAAACACTTTTTTATATTTAAGATAAAAAAAATGATGGAACATATGTAATATAAATATTATACGTAGACTAATCAAATATTTGACATAATAACCCAACTAAATTTTAAATTCGACTTTAACCAATCAAACTAAATTTAAATCATCAATTTAATATAATTATAATAAATTATTAATTAAATCATATTTAATTAATTTAGTTCATATTTAAAAATTTTGATGATTCACCGTATAAACTAATTTATTCATATGTGATATTTGTCCTATTTGTATTTTATCATTTTTTTTATCGAAGTTTAAGAGAGGGAAATTTTTTAGAAAAATAAAAATAATTTTTTTTAAAAAAAATTTAAAGATTTAGAAAATTTTCTAAATCTTTAAAATTTTAAATCATGTCTAAATCAGTCCTCTTCAAATACAAATAATTACTAAATTTTATAGTTAACTCCTCAATTATAACTGAATCTCTCCATACTTTATATTTGAGCAAGCAGTGTGGTGTTGTTATTGTTTGTTTTACAGGTAATGATTATTAGAAAAGTTATTAATTACATTTCCTTATCTTTTAACCAAAATAAGTGTATCCCTAAAGTTGTAGTGAATTCAATAACTGAATTATTTGTGCTGGTGTTCCACCATTTCGTTAGGGTTGGCAAAGTTGGGAAATTGGCGCTAAGCAAAACCCATAGATATTAGAGATCATTTTCGCATATGTTACTCGTTATTATTTTCCTTGGGGATAACTATTTCCCAATAATTTGAATTCATTAATTAAGTTGGGATGGGACTAGGTCCTTTCATTGTCGTCCAGTGGCGTGCTCATTAGCTTCCAAACTATGGCAGGCATGTAATGATTGGATTTGGGCGGCCAAATGGTACTCCTCTTTTACTCTGTATCGCATGACTTTAGGCTATATTAATGATTGGCAACAGGTCAATATGACCAACTCCGTGCCATCTCGTTCAGGAGAGGGGCATGGGGTCGTGGAAGGGCTGAACGATGAGGCCTAACTTGATTGGCTGTGTTTTGTTGATGGTGCAATTTTTATGGAACGGTGTCTTTACGGATATGGGGTTGTCTGTCAAGATGGGGAAGGTAATTTCGTGCGAGCAGTCTCTGGTTATTTTGTAGGACGCTATAGTGCAGATGTAGTTGAAGCTGTGGCGCTGCGAGAAGCGTTGACGTGGGTCTTACCTCTTTGTCACGGTCGAGAGATTTTTTACTCAGATGCCCAGAATATAGTTTCTGCTATGAATAGTTTTCATGATAATTGGACTGAATTTGGTAGAGTCATTTTGGAATGTAAACAATTATTACGTGCTAGACCTCATATCAAGGTCTGTTGGGTTCGTAGGCAAGCTAATGTTGAGGCTCATGCTTTCGCACGGGTCTCACATTTATATGCTAGCCGGTGTAGTTGGGATTCACTCCTAACTCTTTGATTAATGATATTAATATTACCTTTGTTTCAAAAAAAAAAACAACATTATTTTAGAACAAAAAATAAAGTTAGAATAAATTAAAACATATTAACAAAGTGAAATTAAGAGGCTAAAAGATAAAATCGCACACAATTCCATAACTTTGCAATTGCGCTGTATAGCGCTAGTTGACTTGTATCACTTTATCTTATTTTTATATGAATGTATGGATAAAATTTAATATAATGAGATAAGAATTAAAATTTAATAGAATAAGGCAAGTTTAATTTTTTTTTAATTTTATAGTATTTTATTGTGTTCAATAAATCTCAGTTATTTATTTATATGAGTCTTGCATAGATCCTGCATAAATAAATACAAATTTTTTATAAATAAATGACTAAAATTTACGAGACAGAATAAGACGCTCTAAAATTAATAGAAAGATCAACCGCGCGAAGACATCACAGATGACAGACGAACCACCCAGTGAATGACACGTAAAGTCTAAATAGTAGAGGACCAATAGAGTTTTTGCACTTGCCGACACGTCAAATGGGGGTGTTTCTACGTGATTGTTGGGTTGGCAGAGAAGGGACACTCATGCAAAACCACATGGGCACAGGTCATCAGACCACCCACCCAAATTTATCTAATAATACCAATGTTAATATTGAATATTACTTTTTTTCGAAGAATATTAAAAAATTTTAATTATCAGAAGATACTTTTAAATTATTTATATCAGTCTCTACTTAAGTCAAGTAAATTTTTTTTAGAAAGTAAAATTTTAAATAATTGTATACATAAGATCGGTTGAACTCGTAATCTTGCTTAAGTTAGAAAATCTGAAATTCAAATTTACTTTTTTGATTAGACTAATTTCAAACGGCTTGTTCGTCTTCCAAACGCGGATAAGTCTCTTTCTTGTTCTTTTCACGCGAAACAAAACTGCGAGAAGACGAAACCAGAAAATTCGATCTGAGAAGAAGAAAAGCACATTTTAGAATATAGGAAGATAAAAGATGCGCATGATCATTAAATTGCGAACGACGATGAGATCAACGAAGCTCCATCTAATGGGCTATTTGCTCCCCCTTTCACGCCAACTACCCATTTCTTCTAATTCTTCTTCTTCTGTCTGAATCCATCTTCTCTTTGATACACAAAGGTGATTGAATTCTAGTTGTTTGATTGAATTTTCGGTTTTCATCATATTTGTGTTGAGTTGGGGCATTTCCAAAGTCTTCACCTTTTCTGATTGTTGAAGCAAGGGTGGATTGCTATTTTGAATGATATATCCATCTTTTTTTTGTTTTTTTGTTTTTGTGGTGTTTGTGATGTGGGGTGGTGTCGGTAGTGGGTGAAAGTTGATTCATTCCTCCCTTATTTGTTTTTTAAGCAATGCACACTTACTCCACTTTACTTAATTCCGATTCGTTAACGACTTTGATTGAATCTATTGTTTGTTTGCACTTTGAAGGTTGGGATTTGCATAAAGTAAAGAGAAAGATAGCTCTGCAATTGGACTGATGTGCGATGCAGAGATCACGTAGAGCTCTTCAACAAAGAAGAGCTTTAGAGAGGAGTCTCACCGGAAAGAACCGCTTTCGCTTGCGCTTGCTTTCTGTGTCTCTAATTTGTGTTTCCTGGGTAATTCTCTTCCTATTGAGTTCCCGGTTCAATGGCGGTGATGCTTATGTGGGTGAGTTTTCTGTTCAATTCACTACTTCTATTTGTATCATCGTCATTTATTTCTTTGCCCAGTTTCTTTGAGATGATAGTTTGTTTCCAGAAAAAGGAAAGGTTTCATTTTCCATTGTTAGTTGGATTGCAAGTGGACTGTCTAGTTGATTGTGGACATATGTGATCGCATTTCTAAGAGTTGTGACTTAGTTTCAGCTATTCGAAAAATATAAGAACGGGCATTTTCTGTCTGTGTTCCTCTTCACTGGTTTATGGAACATATTTCTATATGCAGTAGCTCCCAGCTTGTAAGAGTGCATGTGTGCTGCGGCACTAGGATTCTCACATTCTGTGCTCTGCCTTTTTCTTGCAATGCATGGCCATATCTCTTCAATGCTTCATGTAGATACGAGTTTGACTTCTCTGAATTTATCAAATCTGTTAATTTCTTGATAAGATTTGAGCTTTATTTTTGGTGCATGATTACATAAGCGAATTTGTGCTTGATCGCCTTGCATCACAATCGTAGTTACTTACAAGCTGATCGATATTTGTCCTGATGTAGATGGATATATAATACCATCAATTAGCACATCAATGTGGAACGCTGACAGGCTTGATGATACAAAGAACTTGCACTCCATAGAGAAAAATCCACCAAAAGATAGTGCTTCTCTCCAGCCTGGTGGTAGTTCAGATACTGATGGTGCTGAAAACGAAGGATCCTATGATGGTTTCCTTGCTAGGGAAGAAAACACAAATGATGCCTTGTCTCTTGAGCAACCTGAGGTAAACTCTGGTTCAGTTATGAATTCTGAAAATAATCCTTTAAGAACCGAGCGTCTATTTCGTGTTACACTTCCTGGTTTTGATGAATTCAAAAGCAAAGCTCTCGGCTCTAAGAGCAAATCTGGGACAAGTCAAGCTGGAGGTTTGACTCATAGGGTGGAGCCTGGGGGTAAAGAGTACAATTACGCTTCTGTTTCAAAGGGGGCAAAGATTTTGGCTTTTAACAAGGAAGCAAACGGAGCAGCAAATATATTGGGCAGAGACAAGGACAAATACCTTCGAAACCCATGTTCTGTGGATGAGAAATTTGTTGTGATTGAGCTCTCGGAAGAAACCTTAGTTGATACAATTGAAATGGCAAATTTTGAGCATCACTCCTCTAGTCTAAAAGATTTTGAACTTCTTGGCAGCTTGGTCTACCCAACTGATGTTTGGGCCAATCTTGGAAATTTCACAGCTGCCAATGTAAAGCAAGCACAAAGGTTTACACTTCAGGATCCAAAATGGGTGCGGTATTTAAGGATGAATTTCTTGACCCATTATGGTTCAGAATTCTACTGTACACTCAGTGTCATTGAAGTTTATGGAGTGGATGCTGTTGAGCGCATGTTGGAAGATTTGATATCTGTTCCAGATAATTTGTTTGCCTCTCACGAAGGAAATGGTGAGCAAAAACACATTTCTTCTCAGTTAGCATCCAAGAAGGATGAAGATATATATCAGGATTTGTACAAAAAAATAGAAGCTGACTCTTCTGCTGAAAACCCAAAAGTGAAGCCTGAAAACTTTAATGCTAACGCAGCCAATGCAGTTGAAGAAATTCGCCATCAACAATCTGGCAGGATGCCAGGAGACACAGCTCTTAAAGTATTAATGCAAAAAGTTCGCTCTCTAGACTTGAGTTTATCTGTTTTGGAGCGATACCTGGAGGAAATCAATTCCATATATGGAAGCATTTTTAGAGATTTTGACAGTGATTTGCATGACAAAGACATACTAATAGAGAAGATCAGATTGGACTTAAAGAATCTACTCGAAAACCAGCAAGTTATAGTATGTGATCTCTTAGTTGGTGCAAGTTTTGGCTTATGTTATGTTCTGAGAAAGATACTTATTTTTCTCATGCTTTTTAACTCTTTGCAGGCCAACGATGTTGATGATCTTTTGATTTGGAAATCGTCGGTTTCCACACAATTAGATGCCCTTCTTAAGGACAACTTTCTTCTCAGGTACTTTTTATTTTTATCATCATCCAACGTTAACTCATAAGCATATTGTAATAGGTGTAAAACATATTTATATTCAGTTTTCTTAGTTTCCTAAGTTGTATAGTTGCAAATTATTATTGATTTTACATTGGAATTGAATTTGGAAAAATATATCTAGATCTTGTAACTATTTAAGGGATATTGATTAAGCTTTGTTTTAGCATTAAAGAGGGAATATAGTACATAGTGGGTTTTTGTAGGCATACAAAAAATTTCTCAATCCACTAACACTCGGATATTCTGAATTGACTGTCACATTGATCGTACATGACAACCAAATCTATATAAGGTTTTATCAGTGAGGCACTTCATTTATTCTCTTCAATACTGTGCCTTTTCTTAAAGGGGAGGAGTTATGTTCGGAAATATTATTGTATGCTTACATATTATGTGAAGGATAGGCTTTGATTAATTAGTGAATTACAGGTCTTATAATTTGTTTGGCACGCACTGATGGCCAAACTTTCCTTGGGTTAATGTACTTAAATTTTGGATTACATGAGCATGTTGTATCTTATATTTTTATATGGAAGCTACATGTCAATTGTGGACTTGCTACATTTCAATCGTGTGTATAATGAACAAAATTGAATGGATCTCTTAGCTACCATGGGCATTTGAAACAATGCATACGAAGTTCCTTTATCTGCAAATTTTGAATGGATCCTGGGCTATCTGGGGCATTTGAGAGGGTGCTTACGAGGAATTCAATCATTCTCTTGCGTCCTTTATCTACATCACTTATCATTCTAATATGGTTGTTTTTGTTAGCTTCTGTTTGCTTTCCATATGTTTGTATTCTCGTTTTGATCACTAAGTCACCCTGGTAATTTGCAGGTCAACCATTGAAATGATAAGAGAGAATCAGGCATCTATGGAGAATAAGGGCATGGTGATATTTCTAATATGCCTAATTTTTGGGTTTTTGGCTTTCATGAGGCTACTGGTAGATATGTTGAGAAGAATGTATTTTCTATTTATTGTTGAAGATACAAAAACATCCGGGAAATTTTGTTTCATGAGCCCTTCCTGGATTTTACTATTGAGCTGTAGCATCATTATGTTGATATTAGCATTATAATCTTTTGCTCCATATGAAGTTGCCTCTGGTGTTGTTTTGAATTAGCGACCTCGGGATCTTTTATTAAGAGACAAAATATGAACTTGTGTAATGTCTCCCCAGCTGGTCTTTGAATAAATGACATTGAAAAGAAAGAAAAAGAAAAGATATGATGCATGCCACATAGTCTCTAGTTTCTAAGCTATTGCACCAACTTTGGAGACTTGCTATTCTACTAATTTATAACCTCATCCTGTAACTATAGCGCTGCAAATGGTTAAAGGCAGCAAGCACATGGCAGTAACCTTGAGAGTATCTCTGCAAGTTTTTCTTTTGGTTAAAGACCTAGGACAATTCATGTCTGGCTTAAAGTATTGGTCACTGATAACAATGCCTCTAGAGCTGGCAGTAGGTCGGCTTAGGCTTGGCCGAGTTTTAGTCTGAATATATTTTAGTTAAAATTTAAATTAACTAATTCAGTTTGAGATTTGGTCAACTTGAACTGAATCTATTAACTTCAAATCGGACCAGGATTTAGACTCCAATATCTTGCCTTAGGAGAATCTCAACATTCTTTCAACTTGTTGCTTATAGCAGGTTAATTTGTAGGTGTTAAATATGTGAACGTATTTGAAATCAATTGTACGTAATTAATTATGCTAGAGATAGGGTGATTTAGTTTTGTAGAATAATTCTTGCACTATTTATGTAACTAACCTCTTGCATTCTCTTTTCAATGATGTATTCAATCAAGAAAGATAGTTGTGATCACAAGCACGTATTGGTCGACACTCAAATCCATTTTTGCTTATTGGAATTCAATCCGCTCAAAACCCATTACTTAGGCCAGAAAAAGGTTTGAGTTTGTCAATTAATCTTTATTTTTTAAGAATCTTAGTTGAGCATATGTGTAGTATAAATTTGTACATCTTGTCCTCTTACAAAGATATACTATAGGGAATTCTCATCATATGGTATCTTTAGATGTTAAAAAATTTACAAAATAATCTAAAGATTAGCCTTTTACTTGAACCACTCCATCTTTTTTTTAAAAAACCTATTCTGCTTTTCCATCATCCTGTCTAACGATTATAAGATAATTAAAATTCTTAAACAATAGATTTAAGTAATTTGGTTCAGTCCTATTTTCAACTTGAATTTTGGGTAGCAAAGTGATATCAGAGCTCAGATATGGATAACAAGTTCAATTCCTAGTACAATGAACTGGGTCACAAAGCAGAAGCGTGTTGAATTTAAATAATTTAGTTCTGTCCTATTTTTAACTCGAGTTTTGGGTAGCAAATGAATACCACAACAAGCTTGTGTACATCCAGTACTATTACTCAACCTCTTTCGTATTCTCACTCCATTCAGATCAGCACTATTAAATTAAATGGAGAAAAGTATCTATACTAGTCTTAATTTATGCGCATGTATATCCGTGGTAAGAGCAAAATTGGCTACTCGAAAACAAGAAAGAATTTAGAAAGAGGGATCCAATTTTTCCAATATGGTGCGCAGAGAATTTGATAGTGATGAAATGGTTGGTGAACTAGACAGGAGAGGACATAAGCTTCAATTCAACTACTTGTGTTATCATACAAGAAAGGAGCTTTATGACAATGTCAGTCGAATGTACTTTTAACTTATGAAATAAATCTCAAGAATATGAGTTATCCTTGAAGCTTGGTGAAATTTGTCGAGATGAGGATATGATCACTAAGTATTTTTAAATCTTTGAAACATCTTTGGCAAGATTTGGATCTTCTTAATGATTATGAGTGAAAATCCTCGTAGGATTATAACCATTCCAGGAAAACTACAAATTACTGTCTTCTTCTGTTGCTTCCATTGCAACTGTTCCTGTTTCTTGTGAAATTGTATGGACAAGACTTTGGTCTAGAGCTTGGGTAAGACCACCTGGTAATGGTAACTTCAAATTGTGAAGTGTTAAACCGTTTAAAAAACATTTCATCAGTTGGTTGTCTTCCTCCTGAGAACATTTCTAATACAAGGATGCCATAGTTGTACACATCCCCATCTTTTGATTCTCGTTCTTCGATTTCGTACTCTAAAATTCATTCAAAAAACTATTTGACTTTACTGTTGACAAACTCTTTCCATACTAATGGTTTTTACAGGCTGTTCATGATCCTGAATTGAATTGATATGTGAATAAAAGAAAATTTTTTGGAGCATTGGCAAATGTAGATCCTTTTGATAATCAAGTAATTTGTTCATAACTTAAAAGGTGAAATTTGAAGTAAGTTCTCATTTGATATCTACTAATCTAACCTAATACTATTGAAGAGCCCTGATCTGTCTTTTCATTTCAAGAAATTTGAAAACCATATATTTATTTCCAAAGTGACTTTTCTTCACCACAAAATGGTTTGACTAATGTGTTCATCTTTCTTTTGTTTTCCTGTTCTTTGTTATGGTTTCAACTGTTTTCCAAGCAAAATATAAGCTGATGTATCCAAGCATAGCTGACAAATTTGTATTAACCTTTTAACTTCACTTTATCTTTGTCATCATTTGGATAAAATAGATAATATTTTTCAACGTACAAAGTTCTTCGCCCTGGATTGAGGAAAGAGTATTAACAAGAGATATGGAAGCATTAACAGGGTAATTTATGAAGCAAAATTTTGCAGCAACCAATTGACTTCAGCTATAATATGAGTCCTCTTCAATTGTGTCATAATTCTAGAAATTCTGTCAAAGATGCAATCCCAGGAAATTTGTTAGCGAATGGAGAATAATTAGTAAACACTTTATTTTCTGAAATATCTCACACATGTCAAGAATATTTTCAGACCTATCAACATTTTATATAAGAAGACTATACTTTGTAGTCTTTTAACAATTTTAAGACTTAATTGGTATTGAGTTTTATTTGAAGGTACATTTTCACATAATTCAAGAAGAAAGACTTTTATTTTCCTTTTTATTTCTGTTCTCTCTCACTTTGATAGGTTATCTGGGTTGCTTCGTCTTTAATCCAGATCTTGGGTTTTTGGCTCAACTTTTTTTTAATGAGATCTTGAACCTTTATTGACATCTTCAATTTGGGGGGTTACGACTGGGGTTTTCTTGTGATTGAAAAGGGCTCTAATGTTTTTAAAATTTCTATGACTTATTACATCTTCATGCGTCGGATCCGAATACTCCACTCTTTCTCTGTTGTATTTCTCTACTGGTTCTATTTCTTTTTATGAACCAAATCATCTATCTGTCAACTTAAATTTGTATTTTTGATCTCTAAACCTGCTACAATAACTCTATTTAGGCTCGATGTATACTTTTTTTTTACTTTCTCAAAATATTGACATTTTTATCCTTTGCTCTCTTCTTCAAGTATTTTTTTCTCTACTTCTTGATGTTAGACACTAAAAGTCAACCACAAGCATTGACATTCTTTGAGGAAGTGTTGATTCTCCCCTTTTTGGACGACTAGTAGCTCATTATCATGAGCTCTTTCCAGGTTGCCTGATGTTTGCCAGTGCCTAATTCCTTACTTTTATTCGGGTTTTCAAAAGTTTCAATCTTTAACGGTCTGGTTTGGGCTTTTGCATGTTGAAGATGATGTTGGCTTGAGTATGTATATGCAATTCCTTGTGTGTTTTTCTGTGTTTTTGCTTTTGAGGTTGCTTGCTCCAGATCTGTATTGCATTGTTGATTCAAAGATAATTCTTTTTGTGGAATTTGCCTTTTGGGTTTCCTTTGTTTCAATCACCATGTGTGTTATTTGGGCGGGTTTGGTTGGTTATTAAGTATCTGGGTATTTATTGTATGGCCTTCCTCTTCCGTTTGTTGCTTTGCACAGAGAGATTATTGTAGGTTATAGATTTAGGGTATGGATTCTATCGAGTTTTGTTTTTGTTTTTCTAGCTATTGCACTCTTTTATTATGGAAAAAGAAAATTGCAGGTTTTATTAAGCCATGGGGTGAATGACCTCTCTCTCTATATATATTTTTACTGGTAGAAATCACAGACGTGTCAGTGTTCCTTTCATACAAACATACCACCTTGGCTTCTTCTTTCTCCTAACAGACAGTTCTTTGGTATTTCAAGCTACGTGAAATCATAGTTGGGGATTTGTTTTTGTGTCATAGGCAGTTGAAAAC
>JANTPM010000244.1:6216765-6232795 GCA_025434745.1 Erythroxylum divaricatum | reverse complement strand
AGTTGGGGATTTGTTTTTGTGTCATAGGCAGTTGACAATACCTAGTTTTTTAGATTGGTGTTCGCCTTCATATATTTTCTTGTAGGTGGTGAGGTGATTTTTATAAGATATACAAACGAGCTCGTCTTTGATTTTAGTCCCAGCTACCTGTATTAGGTTCTAGGTTTATAAAGGCTTTAATAGTGGTATCTCTATCACTAGTTGTTTCATCTTTATTGCTACATACGTTCTGAATATTACTT
Organism: Erythroxylum divaricatum; assembly: GCA_025434745.1. Lineage (NCBI taxonomy): Eukaryota > Viridiplantae > Streptophyta > Magnoliopsida > Malpighiales > Erythroxylaceae > Erythroxylum > Erythroxylum divaricatum. The sequence goes on along the minus strand of JANTPM010000244.1, from coordinate 6,232,553 downwards.
TTAATTTTTGAATGCATCTTTTTTTTTATGACTGTTGGGAATGTTTGATTTATATGTGATTCCCCTGAAGTTGATAAGCTTCACATCCCTTGTGTTTCGCTGTTAATGCTTTTATTCTTTTACTATTATTATTATTTTGATTATTCTTATTATTGATATTCTTATTGCGTCTCTTTTGTTAGTCGTTTTTGGCATTTAGTAGCGATTGTGGTAGAAACTAAGCTTCCGAGGTTGTGTTTCTCTAGTAGGATAATCTTCTTCTTTGGCTACCTGTATTTGGGGGATCTAGCTTCTACTTATAATATTCTAGCTTTTTTTTTATTTTATTACTTTTTAATTATTTATTTTCTTTTCGTAGTTGTATTGGTTTTTATTTCTATTATTATTAACATTTTTCATATCATTATTATTAGTCTTATTTTCATTATTTTATCTATATCTATATATTTTATTATTTTATTTATTGATGTTTTTATTGTAATTCTATTTTCTTAATAATTTACCATGCTAATTTTACCATTTATTTGTAACCTGCATCATTCTTATATTGTCTCATTTGCATGTAGGTCTATCGGAAACATCCTCTCTACTATATAGGGGTAAAACTACGTACTATCAGACCTTTTCAAATTTCGTTTCCTTGCGAAATTTCAGACTAGATGATGATGATGATGATAAATATCTACAGGCCTAATTTCCTAGAAAAGCATTTCTGATCAAATGCAGTTTCCTATTAACGACCTCTATATTCATTCCATCTTTAGGTAATTCTGCAGAATATGCAACTCCAATCTCAAATATAGATAGTAAACACTTATGCACTTTTGGTTTCATGGAGCTCAAATTTAGATTGATCATGATTGCATTGTTATCATCTTCTCTAGAGGTTGCTTCTCCTACAGCTTCTATTTCAAAAAAAAAAACTGGGTCTACTACATACTCTAGTCTTTGTGGAATGGCTATGCCAATGAAGTCTCGAAGATTTAATCCATCTTTAAACATTTCATCAGTTGGTCTTTTTCCTGAGAATATTTCTAACACAAGGATGTCATAGCTGTATGCATCTGCCTCTTTTGTTGCTCCCCCACCCATTCCATATTCTACGATTAATGAAGTAATACAGAGGTCATTTGCAACCAATTTGCTAAACTTTCTGTTAGCTCTTTAATTAATGTGATGAATAGAAGTGATAATTGAACATGATAAACTTTGAAGCAATATTACTTCTAGAATATTTGTATTATAAAAAGAAAGAAGTTGGTGCCTAGAGTAGTATAGCCAATCGTCCCTTTTATTCCTATAGAGCTAGTTAGGCTTTGTGATAAATCGTTGATGGCAGAGATGATCTTTGTTAGACCAAAATTGCTTACATAAGCAATTATGTCACTATCAAGAAGAACATTACTAGCCTTCAAATCACGATGAATTATTGAACTTTCACATTGATCATGGAGATAATGTAAGGCAGATGATACATCAATTGCAATGTTTAGTCTTTGAAGAAGGTTAAAATGCCTTATTATGTCTCTTCTATCAAGATTGGATGCAACCAATCTTCCAAGCTCCCATTTTCCATGAATTGGTAGATTAGAGCCATAAACTCATTGCCCTTGTAATCTAGGCTAGAGCAATAAGCTAGGATCTTCACAAGATTCTAGTGTCGAATGTTCCCTAAAGTTTTGCATTTAACAAGAAAGCTCTTTAAAGCTCTCACATTTTGAAAGTCGAAGACTTTAATGGCTACTTGTCTTTGTCAGTTGATTCAAAAACCCTATATGAACAGAGCCAAAACCACCTAATCCTATTAAACTGCTTACAGAAAATCTACTAGTTGCTTGATGGAGATCTTTATAGGAAACATGGAACAAATTTTCAATTGGCATAGTTCCAGAAGTTGACTTCTTTTTAGATTTTCTCCTCCATAAATAAGATAAGACGATCAAGATCAAGAAGACGCTTACAACTACACAAGGAATGATGATTGATAACTTGAAAGTAATGGACTTCTTTGTTGTTTTGGTGGGACATCTTGGTAGAAGAAGTTCAGGAACACCACCTCAAAGCTTTCTGTTTCCAATTAATGATACTACACTTGCATTTGTAAAGATCCCTCTTGTTGGAAACTCTCCCTCAAGATCGTTGAATAAAAGATTTAGATAAAGAAAAAATTGCAACCTTTGTAGCTTTTGTGGAATTTCACCTGTAAGGTAGTTTCGTGATAAGGCTAATGCTTTAAGGCCTTTTAAGGAAGTCAAAAATGAAGGAATAAAACTTTGGACGAAATTTGCTTGCATGTAAAGATTTTCCAAACTAAGGCATTGTTCAATGCTTGTTGGAATTTCACTGCACAGGTTGTTTGTAAAGACATCCAGTGTGTTCAATTGCTTTAAATTTCCCACCTCTGTTGGTAAATTTTCAATAAAGGAGTTCCATGACAAGTTGAGGACCCTACTTAAGGAAGGCAGGCTTAGTATCTCCTTGGACATGGTTCCACTAAACTTATTTCCGAAAGCATCGAGTTTAACCAAAGATTGGTAATTTCCAATACTTGAAGGAAAGCTTCCTCCGAAATTATTCCCATACAAGTCTAGGTCAAATAAAAGACTGAGGTTACCTATGGAAGATGGAACCTGACTGGACAACCTGTTTGTGTTTAAATATAATGCCTGCAAGTCGAGTAACATTCCAAGTTCAAAGGGAATGGAACCATTTAAAAGATTTTCATGCATAGCTTTGGTGAAGTTCTTCAAGGATTTTAAGAAAATCAAGTTATTTGATGATCTAATTCCTAGGCTATTGTTGTTGAGTTTTAATTTTCAAAGATATTTCAAATTTCCCAACGTGACTAGAACTTGTCCAACAAAGTTATTGTCACTGATGGCAAGTAATTCCAGTTTAGAAGCATTTCCAAATGAATACATGATTGATCCAAAGAATCTATTTCCGACAATGCTAAACCATGTGAGACTTGAGAGATTGAGGCCAATGTCGAATGGTATAGCCCCAGGAATTTGTTTACTAGAAATTGAAAAAACCCTAAGCGATGAAATATTGTAAAGGGTCTAAGGAATTGTACCAAAAATGCTATTGATTGAAATCTAGAACACTGTTAATCTTGATAATTTGCCTATTTTAACAAGAATCTCCCCCATTAATTTGTTTTCTCCAACAGCAAAAAGCTTGAGTGATGTGAGGTTGCCAAGTGAAGATGGTTACTTTCCTATCAAGTTGTTTCGATAAAGGTTCAGATAATTTAGCTTCACACAAGGGAAACAATTCTGGAAGAATAGAAGAAGAAAGTAATTGATATGTAATCGTATTGTATTGCTTATGTATTTTTCTGAATAAATTTTACAAGTATATATATATATATATATATATATATTGTATCTAATAATAATAAAAAATAAGATATTGAAGATCAAATGAGATACACAAGATAAAATCAAATGCGATACTAAATAAGTACATATCAAAGAGAAAATCATATCTATGCTGGTGAGATTGCATGAAGATTTGTTATGTTTATCAGCCTCCCTCAAGAGATATGTCGAATATAAAGAGCTTTTTTGGTCACCAGATCACGATTAAAGTGGATGTCAATCTCGATATGTTTAATACAAGCATGAACAATTGGATCAATGGCAAAGAAGGTGGCACTAAGATTATCACATTAGAGTGTAAGTATAACGTTAGAAAAGCCAATTTCACTCAAAATGGATTTAAGCGAACATATTTCAACGGCGATAAGAACAATACTTCTATATTCAACTTCAGTGTTTGATTTGACAACAGTACGTTGTTTTTTAGCACTTCAAGAGATGAGGTTGAAGCCAAGAAAACATAATAGTCGGAGGTAGAACGACGATCATCAGGATAGCCAACCATGTATCTTGCCAAAGTAAGATGACGTTGTCATTTTTGTGCATGGAGTTGTGGAGTGCTTGTTTACGAGGTACATTGAGGGAGGAATGAAGAAGGAAACTTGACACCATTAAGAAGCTACAAAATTACTGAGTTGCTTACTGTCTCAAGATACTCTAAAGAGTAACAATTGTTGAAGCTCTCAAGATACTCTAAAAGAGTAACAGTTGTTGAAGCTCTGAGTAACAATTCTTGGATTATGTCATAATGGCAATTCCAAAGTGATTTGTTGGCAATTGGAGAATAATTAAAAGAAACTTAAAGTTTAGATTATAATTTCTTGAAATGTCTATTCAAATCCAACTCAAGTTTATTGGCTACTCCTAATACTTCTGATGCTCAAGCATGTTGTATTTTAGAGACATCGTCTTGTCATTCACACCTAGTTATTCTAATCCTCATATAACAAATTTCGAAGCCTTTGATCATGTAACAAGCACTTCTAATTTATTCCATATTCATTATCCGTGTTTTCATTATGAGAAAACTCGTATAGCATATGACTCTTATTCTCTTATAGCCGAAAAAGGTTTGATAAGCCTCTCAAAAATCATTTCTTTGAAAAATGTCCTACACGTTCCTAAACTCACTTGGAATATGCTATTAGTTAGTGAAATTTCCAAAGACTAATTTCCATGTTACCATTTTTGAATTCATTGTATTTTTCAAGAATTGAGCTTGGGAAAGATGAATGGTAGTTCTAAATTGATATATGGCCCTCTACTTTTTTGAAAATGAAGATTTCCGAGAATAAAGGGGTTCAAAGCTTCAGTATCAGTTAAACTCATATTGAGACTCAAATTATGCTTTGGCATTATAAACTAAGGCATCCAATTTTTTCTTATCTAAAAAATTATTTCCTAATTTATTTAAAAGCTTAGATTATTCTAATTTATATTGTGATAATTGTATTTTATCTAAAAGTCATAAGCCTCCCTCTAAATGTATTTGGGTTCATAATTTATGCATACATAACTAGTAAAGGAATATTTTTATAAACACTACTAAATCTTTGATTCTCATGCAATATATCTTAATCGTCTATATGGATGATCTAATATTGTCAGATGATGATCCTAAAAAGGAATTTGACATAAGACATTTAGACCAAGAATTTAGAATTATTAAATTACCTCTTTGGCATGAAATTCGCTAGATCTAAGTAAAGAAGGTATTTTTGTGAAACAAAGTAGGAAATGTACTCTTGATCTTGTTATACAAGTAGGTCTCTTAAATTGTAAAGCTGCTGAAACTCTTCTTGATACTAATATGAAACTTAATCCTGCAAAAGCTGAAGATATGGTCGATAGGGAGAAGTTTCAAAGATTAGTGAGAAAACTAATTTACTTGTCTCATACTTGTCCTGACACCGCTTTTCGCTGTGAATATGATTAGCTAATATATACATTCCCGTACATTTTAATGAACATATGGAAAAAAATTATGTTTTAAAACATAAAAACCTACAAATTAAATAAAAGTCTGCACAAATGCACATTTACTACAGATAGATGATCAACTTCGAATAATTGCACCTTTATTAGAGGAACTCTTGTTACATGATCGAGCAAAAAACATAATGATTGACTAGATGCAGCGCTGATGAACAGTTCATGTCTCTTGCTCACGAAATTTGCTAGGTAATGTGATGAAAAAGATTACTTGAAAACTTAAAAATTCCAGTGACATTTCTTAAATAAGGTTGTCATCTAAATTTTTTACAACCCTAATAGAACGGAGCATGTTAGAAGTGAGAAATTGAACAAAAACTATCGTATGAAGAATAAGAATTTTTTGTATTAATGCTTATTCATTCTCTGTACATCGTCTCAGCTTATATACATGTCCAACTAAACTAAGCTTGATAACTAACTAACAGAAAAAATAACCGTCAATAATAAATAATCAATATCCCCCCTCAAGTTGGAGCTTGTAACAAATCAAGCAAGCTCAACTTGGCAACAAACGCAGTAAAAACAGGAGCAGAAAGGGACTTGGTGAATATATCATCCAACTGTGTAGAAGAAGAAGTATGAGATAAAGAGAGAAAACCTTTCCGCAGTTGATCCCGAACAATGTGACAGTCAATGTCCAAGTGCTTGGTCCGTTCGTGAAAAACAGGATTAGCAGCGATATGTAGAGCAGCCTGATTGTCACACCGTAGAGAGATCGGAAGAATAACAGGAATCTGAAAATCACGCAAAATGTAAGAAAGCCACAAGAGTTCACAAACAACAGAACTCATACTTCGATACTCAGCCTCAGCAGAAGACTTAGAAACCGTGGACTGCTTCTTTGACTTCCAGGAAATCAAAGAGGAACCCAGAAAAACACAGAAGCCCGAAACAGAACGTCGAGAATCAGGGCAAGCTGCCCAATCAACATCGCAATACGCCACAAGTTGAAAAGAAGAATGAACAGGATAAAACAAACCTAAAGAAGGACAACCCTTCAAATACCGTAAAACATGGAGAGCCGCTTGCCAATGGGCATCCGTAGGAGCCTGAACAAATTGGCTAAGCTGATGAACCGCAAATGTGATGTCGGGCCGAGTATAGCCCAAGTATAGCAATTGACCCACCAACCGGCGATAAGGTTGAGGATCCGCAAGAGGCGAGCCATCAGAAGCAGACAAAATCAATCCCTTCCGCAGAGGAGTAGTAGCCGGCTTACACCTCATTAACCCAGCAGCAGAAATCAAATCCAAGATATATTTCCTCTGAGTAATGGAAATACCATCCGAAGACCTAGCAATCTCAAGACCCAAAAAATACTTAGCATGCATAAGATCCTTAATAGTAAAGGCATTATGCAAAAACATCTTAACTTTCTCAATTTCAGCAACAGAATCCCCAGTGAGCAACATATCGTCAACATAAACTAATAAGAGCAAAAAACAAGAAGAAGTCTTCAGGGTAAACAAGCAATGATCATTCGGAGACTGCTGAAAGCCATAGGACTGCAATTGAGAAGTAAGCTCAGCATTCCATTGCCGAGAAGACTGCTTCAGACCATACAAAGAACGTTTCAACTTACACACATCAGTAGGGCCAGCTCGCGTATATCCTTCAGGGGGAGACATATAAACATCTTCATCCAAATACCCGTGAAGAAAAGCATTATTTATGTCAAGTTGGTGCAAAGGCCATTCCTTTGCAGCTACAAGAGCAAACAAAACTCTTACCGTCACAACCTTAGCCACCGGGGAGAAACTATCATGATAATCGACGCCCTCAATCTGATTATAGCCCTTGGCGACCAACCGAGCCTTAAATCGATCGACCTCCCCATTCGGTTGTAACTTCACTTTGTAGACCCACTTAGAGCCTATCGCCCGCTTCCCATCGGGTAACGTCATGAGCTCCCAAGTACCGTTAGCTTCAAGAGCCGCAAGCTCAGAATCCATCGCCGCAACCCAGTTTGGATCTCTGCTAGCTTGAGAATAAGAAGTAGGTTCATGAATCGTAGAAACGTTAGCCAAAAACTCAACATAGGAGGCACTAAAGTCAGGGTGGATAATAAATGGAAAAGTATGAGGAGTATAAGGGGAAGAAACAGGCACACGAGAAGTGGGTAGAGACGAAGATTGATGATGAACTTGGGAAACAAAATCCCTAAGCCAAGACGGCGGACGGCTAACCCTAGCACTGCGCCGAAGAGGAAGCATAGAATGAGTAGGAATAAGAGGACTTAAAGAAACAGACTCAATGTCAGCAGAATGGGCCGAAGCCCCAGCAGCAGACAGCCCCAAAGCCACCCTATCATCAGAATGGGCAGAAGACGCAGCCGAAGATTCCCCAGAAGGTGAACCAAAAAACTCATCGGCCTGGACTATTGAAGGAGGAACAAGAGAGGGACCAGAAACATCATTAGCAATAACACCTTTAAAGGGGTAAACCTCTTCATGAAAACAAACATCGCGAGAAACAAAACAACGTTGCGAACCTAAATCAAATAAACGATAGCCCTTCTGACCAGGAGAATGCCCAAGAAAAATACTACGGACTGCCCTAGACGCCAATTTGTCCTTGTGCGGTCTAGGGTCTGTAGCAAAACACAGACAACCAAAACAGCGAAAACCAGAATAGTCAGGTGGCGACCCAGAAAGCAGCTCATAAGGAGATACCCAATCAAGATGCTTGCTCGGCAAACGATTAATAAGATAAACTGCATGAAGAACACTCTGGCCCCAAAATCGCTTGGGAAGACCAGACTGAAACAATAAGGCTCTGGCCACCTGAAGAATATGGCGATGCTTCTGTTCCATAACACCATTCTGCTGTGGAGTGTAGACGCAAGTTTTATGATGAATAATGCCATTACGTTGAAAAACAGCCTGAGAACTCTGACCCAAAAATTCAGAGCCATTATCCGTGCGGACAATTCACACAATCCCTCCATACTGCCTTTCAACAAAGACAAGAAAATGTTCCAAAATGGAACTAGCCTGCGCTTTATGTTTCATTAAGAAAACCCAAGTACACCGGGTACGATCATCAACAATCGTCAGAAAATAATGCGCCCCACAAAGAGATATCTCCTTATACGGACCCCAAATATCAACATGCAACAACTCGAAATTAGCATCCGCCCTAGTATTACTGACTGGAAAAGAACTACGAACTTGCTTAGAGAGAGGACAAACTTCACAAACAAAATTCTCATTATTAACAGAGTCACTACAAACAGGTACATGCTTTAGTACAATATCAGACAGATGACCCAATCTGGAATGCCACAAAACACGATCAACAGGACGATGATGAACACTACAAATATCCTCCGTTGAAACATTGAGATGTGTATGAAGTTTACAAGATTCAGAACAAATCAAAACATCATATGGAAATGAATTGCGATCAAGAAAATACAAATTTCTAACAACCCTGCCCATGGCTACGACCTTGTCAGTCCTCTGGTCCTGTAACAAACAACGATCATTGTAAAACAGAACATTGAAGGAGGAATTCTTGGCTAATTTGCTAACGGAAATAAGATTGTGGCTGAAATGAGGAACATAAAGAACCGACTTCAATATCACTTGAGTACTCAAAACTATTTCCCCACTATGTGTGACTTCATTCACTTCACCATTAGGCAAGTATAACTTCGTAATTTTTCCAATCGGTAGTAACGAACGAAACAAGGCCTTATTTGTGCATATATGGGAAGTAGCCCCAGAGTCGACAATCCAAGTTCCAGATTTACAAACAGAAGTAATAGCTGGATTCAAAATAGACATACCTGCAAATTCACTTTGCACTAGATGTAAGAAATGAGAGTCACTAGTGCTCTTGCCTTTCAATAGTTTTGCAAGCTCTTGTTGAATCAACGTAGAAAGTAACGGGGAATTACACGATAAATCGGATACAGTCTCCTCACCATGCTCAATAGTATCAACCATATGCACAGATTTGCCCTTGGATTGCCCTCGCTTTAAAACATCTCGCTTGTTCCGCAAATCAGTATACCAATCAGGATAACCATGTAACTTGAAGCACGTAATCCGCTCATGACCATCCGAATTACAGTAATCACAATGTTTATCCTCCTTTCTTTTATTATCCTTTTTCCGATTACTAGTTTTGAGCACAGTTTCTGTAGGTAACGTACCTTTCTTGGTATAATAATCATCCTTCACCATCATAGCTATAGCTCCTGCGTCTTCAGCTAACATGTTCACCTGTCTCTGCTTTTCAACTCTCAAAACAAGGGAATAAGCTTTACTAGCGGAAGGAGGTGGATCTTGCGCCAAGATTTGACTTCTAATATGATCATATGAAGAATTAAGCCCCATCAAAAATTGAATTAATTTGATAGCGCCATCCATCTCAAGTAACTTCTGATGAACTCCACAGTGACATCCTTGACAGTTACATGCCGGTATGGGCAAAAGTTGCCCTAACTCATCCCAGTACTTATTAATCTTATTGTAATATGCGGTAATGGAAGAATTACCTTGTTCAATTGAATTAATCTCTCGTTGTACCTGGAAAAGCTGTGGTAAATTGCTCTCTCCATACACCTCTTCGAGCTTATCCCATAATGCTTTGGAAGAATTACAAGTAATATATGATTCAGAAATATCCTTGGAAATAGAATTCAGAATCCATTGCTTCACCATGCAGTCAACTTTCCGCCATCGTTTATAACGCACTTCGCAAGTCGGTGGTGATATAGTTCCATCCACAAACCCAAGCTTATCCCTAGCCTCCAAGGAATTCCGAATAGAAATCCTCCAAGAATAGAAGTTTACATCAGTCAATGGTGCAGTAACAAGCACCATACCAGGATGATCAGAACTATACAATTGTAAGCAATCGTCATCTGGTTCATCGGAACCCGGAAAACGTGTTCCCATTGCTTCAAGCAAATCTTGATTAAACGTATTCAAGATCGTTTATCTTCTCTGATACCATGAACAAAATTCATCGTATGGAAAAAATAACTTTATGTATTTTTCTATGTTATCACTGTACATCGTCTCAGTTTATATACATGGTCATCTAAACTAAACTGGATAACTAACTAACAGAAAAAATAACCGTCAATAATAAATAGTCAACAAAGTCGATTTCTTTCTGGATCTGGAATTGAAAAGGAAGAGCGTATCAGGATGGCTGGCATGGGAAATCTGAGTTTTTGTATCTGGAGAAAGTGAGGCTGTGATTTGTTGGAGGTGAGCGTTATCTGGTGGAAGAGCACATTTTAAATCCAGCTTCAACCCGCACTCTGAGCATTCATAATAGTTCGGAATTCCTGTGATATCCCTGCAACCTTCACAAGTAATTCTCTCGAAGTCAAAAAGGAAGCGTCTTCCAGTTTTAAGGGTTAGAGAATGATCCTGTTGCAAGTCTAGGGGATGAGCTCGTATCTCACGAGGTAAAGATGCACATAATTTGTGAACCCAGATATTACCACAAATTTCACAGAACCATCCAGGACCATCATCCACGATTTCATAGCAGACACAGCACTCAGGATAGGATCTCTCAGGATAGTATCTGTGGGGATAGTATCTCTCATCTCGTTTGAAAAACTTGAACAAAATATGGGAGAAATTCTCCTTGTTTTGATCACAAAAGGTCAAGACGTGATCATGCTGAAATTGAATCTCCATTATCAGAAGTTACTGATGAGAAGGGGAAAGGAAGTAGAAAGGGTTTACAATTGGGAAAGTTTTCCTGCCCAGCCGCGTCAAGAGAGTCTTAGAAGTGGCGATATCTCAAAACGGTATCGTTTTAATTAACCATTTTATTCCATGTCAGTAAGGCAACATCTTAATACTTGTCCGTATACTGAACATTAACAATATCATTATCAAAACAAAGCAATATTCATTGGGGGCAGAGGGCCGATGATCCATTTCTGCGTGCTCGAGACCATCCATTCATGCATTAACATCAACCGTCTACTTCAATGAGTATGTTAATAGATTCATGAATGATCAAGTACAAGTGACACACAACAATAAAAACAAAAACGAAAACAAAAATAGAAGAATTGATTCCGACTCATTGGGAATAAAAATGGCAAAAGAATTTCTAAACCTTTTTATAAGGATTAAAGAATTTTTAATTCGCCATTTTCCTAACTCAAAATTAAAGTTTGAATTTTTAGATTTAGGGGGAGGTTTAAGAACTTGATCCACAGTAAAGTATTAGTTAATTCATTTTGTTAGAAACTTTCAGTTGATTAACAGCCTGAAATCCTCTTAATGCTTGTTGAAATATACGTGCATAAAACTCATGTTTAACTCTATGTTAAGGATGACAAAAAGTCCAGCGTACTTATGTTTTGTCATGTCTAAAGTTGACGGGTCAGACTCTAACCTAAGTTAATCAAAATTGATGCAGTTTCGAACTGTCCAAACCTAATCGAGCCTATTGCCACCGTTGCTATATATAGTTAAAGCTTAATACTCAAACCCAGTTGGGTTCATTGTCACCCCTGCTCTACATAGTTAAAACTTAATTCATAGGCTTAAAAAAAAAAAACTTAATTCATAGGCATGAACTTAGAAGAAATGATACTTATAGTCTCCATGGTTAACTTAATTTCCCATCACACTTTTATTAAAGGAATATCATCATTTCCTAAGCTGTCCCTCTAAACTTTTGCGTCGAATGAAATTGAGCATTTCTAGCTAGGATTAGCAAAGCAATCTGGTACAAACCTGATTTAATAAGCAAAACTTCAATTCGTTCGGCTTTTGGAACGATTTTGTGTTTGGAAGGGAAATGTACAGAAATCAACCTTCAATGTTGTTCTAATTAAAAAATATATCGTTTTTATTTAAAATATAATCAAAATTCAAGTGACATAACTATTCAAATTAGGCTTAGATAGAATCATCTAAATTTAGATGATCTCAAGTTAAATATATGCCTAACAAAATCCAATTTTAGAAAACTCGATATAAGATCTAACTATAAGCTATAAGCATTAAAAATAGAATAAGTTATGAGTTTTACTTGAAATATTTCATATAGAGGAGATAATTATAATCACTCTCTTTGAATTACGATTTCAATTATTAAATACATAATAATTCGTAAATTATGTACAAGTAATAATATAAATTTAATTATAGTTCTTCTTAATGCTATATTAATGTATTCATGCCATATCTAATCCAATGTTATATCTATCGTTAATCTCTGAATGAGAACCCAACACTTTGCATGAACATACCCTTTTGACATGGGATCATTGCACAACCGCCATTACTTCAGAGGCACTGTCCCAAACAAGAAACAAGAGTATGGTTGAAAGAATTTTGAAGTTGATTCACGTGAAGTTGCCAAACTTGAAATCATGATCTGTTTTCTTTCCATTTCCAAGCTACAGTTAACTGTGTGATGTGAGTAGCTAGCTAGTAACCTTGTTGCACTTATAATCCAACACACAGCTTTGTTTTCTCCACTAAAGCTTGAGGAAGGATCATTAATGAGTGTTAACGCAAGGTTTATTTTTTACGATTTTGATGATAAATTTATATTATTTTAAAATTTAAATTGAATTTATATTCTTATATTATTAACAGTTTAATTCTCATAAGGAAATAAAATTATAGGATTAATGTTTAAATGAGATATATTTATTTATATAAGTAACATTACATTTTTCAAAAAGAAATAAAATTATAAGAAAGAAAATTTCTTTCTTACGAGAGTCTTCTTTATGAGCTTACATTTTTTATCCAAAAGAATCCTACCATTTATGAAGTTGACAAAGGAAGAAAATGAAGCAACAGTTATTTGAAAAAATTGATCATTTAAAGAAAAGCAACAACACTTACAAGAGAGAGTTACGACCATACAACGAAACACAAATAAAACAATCATACAAAGTGAAATGCTTAGAATTGCAAAATCTTTAAGCTACATTCATATTCTTGAGAGCTGTATCATTTTCATTGTGTCTTAGAAAGTGAAATTACTTTATTGAGAGAGACAATTTGTTTACATTTACTTTTATTCTTTTTCTGTAAGTTTTTAAAAGCTTGTTATACACTTCGAGTCTGTTGAAATGTTGGAGAACCTTGAAAATATGTACTCATAAACTTGAAATGGCTCATCAAATTTAATACTTAGTTTATTATAGTGAAACACTCAAGTTAGATATTTAGGGACTGGATGTTGACTTAGGTTGTAAGCTTGGATTTCATACGATTCATAATCAAAAGGATACATATATCTTTATATGTAACTTTATGATTTTCATTTTGATGATTTAACCAAATGACATAAAAGGATAGTATTTATTATCCAATTTTGTATTCTTGCCACTCATGTTAAACATAAATCTCCTTTGATCCAACACATATAAACTCTTTGTATAAAATTAGATCAACTACTTTTACTTAACGATCTATTTCTAACTATGCATTGAATATTACAATAATGTTGAATCTAAATTTAATATCAAATACTTATAAGCATGAATTATAAATACATATGATCTCTATCATACCATGTATAGGAAAGAAAAGCCATGCAATCATTTTTTTTCTTATGAAAACTATTATCATACTATAGCAAGGCCTTTAATTGTAGTTCACAATTATACTTTTAGTAGGCTAAATTAAGTGGAACAATTTCATTAAGATACTATATACCTTTTAGCACTACTCCATGCAACCTCTTGTATCTTACCATCATAGTGTTGACATACATCTTACATGTTGTCATCAAAGTTTATGAGACATTAGTCAACTCAGAATGTCAATACATTTTGTCATTTATATGATTTTGACATATCTCTAAATCATTGTCACCGAGTCCTTAATAAGGATTAATAGTAACATTGCATAATAGGCATATAATTTTTCATTTCTAACTTTGAGAACTCTTGTAAAAAATAACCTATGTTCAAGAAATTTGGTTTACTAACTTAGTATCAACTATACTAAACAAGGTAAATTTCATTCAAAACAAACTATAAATGTAAGAAAATCAAGTAATTAATTATATGTCATGACTATCAAATAAGATTAGGACTTTAATAATGTATTTGGTTACTCTCACTATTTTATTCGAAATAATAACTTTCACTACTATTCGAAAAGATTACTCTAATCTGACTAGTGGGCTAGGATCCCATTCAAATATAGTTGCTCTTGAGTTTGCTCAACAAACCAACTAAACTTAAATTAGGTAGATAATAACTTTTCCAATCACATCTTATGTGACTCCTAGATTTGTTAGGTGACAACTTTTGTCAAAATATATCTTATATGTCATTCCTAACTCTGCCTCTAAATTCATGTAATCATGAGTTTACTCATCCAAATCACACAATTTTAGTTAAGATTAAACATGTTCGGGTTAAAGTGGTCTTGAGTTTACTCATCAAGCCTACAATAAATGAAAACTCTGGTTTATTCTTATAACAATAAAAGGCAACATTCATGTTCTTAACGTGTGCTTAATATTTTAACGAGGGATTTAACTTCATTTGCATCAAACACAAAATTGCATGTAAAATATCACACATATAAAATATACAATTTAACATGCATCCAATATAATATATATATCAAACATATAAATAAAGTATCCAACTTATGCACTCATAATCAAATTATGTGCATAAAATATCAAGCTTAATTTGATTCTAGTTATTGATCTGCATAATCTAAAATAACATTTCCAACTCCTTGGAAAAATTAAATCAGATTAAAACTATTAATTCCTAAATAAATTAAATTCTTATTCCAAATAGAAAATTAATTTAATTTGAAAACAAATTTCAAATCTAATTAGAAACTATTTCTAATTTATCTTGACTCCTTTAACAAAATTTAATTGAAAACAAATTTCAGTAAATTATTTTTCTTACTTATATAATTTTGAATAATTTAGAAAACCCCTTTTTCAAAATTATATAAGTAACACTTTCTAATCCGATTAAAAATATTTCTAATCTAATTAACAATTACTATTTATAATCTCATTATAAATTACTTTTCCTTAATTAGAAAACTATTTTCTAATATTAAAAGGAAACTACTTTCAAAACTAATTAAAACACCTTTCAAATTTAATTAAGAGAGTCTTTTATATTTTTTATTTAGAGATTGATTTCTTAATAAATTAGAAAACCTTTCTTTAATAAATTAGAAAACTATTTTCAAAATTATTAAAGAAAGCTCTTTTTTTGATAAATAAATGAAAACACTTTTCAAGTTTTAATCAAGATAATTTCCGTTCTAATAAATCAAGAAAATTATTATTTATAAATAAAGAAACAATTTTTAAATAAATAAATAACAATTGTCTAAACAAATAAAATTTAAGAATTTAATTTATCTCAATCAAATTGAAATAAATATATTTAATTAAGAAACATCTTTCTTAATT
>JANTPM010000244.1:6193421-6203582 GCA_025434745.1 Erythroxylum divaricatum | reverse complement strand
TCATAATTATTTTTATTGTTACTATTATTATAATTATTATAACTATTATTATAGCTACTGTTATTATCACTATAATAATAATAATAATAATAATAATAATAATAATAATAATTATTATTATTATTATTATTATTATTATTATTATTACAACTACTACTACAACAACTTTCTTTCTCCATATTAATCAAGTTGAAATTCATTTTTCTAGTATATTAACTGATTTATCACTAACCTATGTCTTATGACAACTTAGTTGTAATAATGCTTATTTTTCCTATATTTTGTTGAACTAATAACTTATTGTTAAGGTGAATTTCTAAACACTTAAGTATGTTTTTTAATTGTTTAACTATAATAGGAAAGAGTGGAGGAATGTTTAAATAAAATCATGACTATAAATCACCCAAAAAAATAATAAATAATGATACATCCAAACACAAAATATAATACACACAAAATACACTCAAACAAAGTTTAACAACACAATCCAAATAGAGCAAAAGAAGTTCACATCATCATTTAAAGCAAAGTTTTATAATAATCTAAAAATGACATCTAACTGTTATTAAATTAAAAGCAATATTATCATAAATAGTTGTTATTTCTCAAGTTTTTTGTTCTTCAACGCCTTCTTGTATAGAGTTAACTTCAATATCTTAAAATACATCTGATGGTATAAATTCAAGATCTTGATTGATAATGTTAAAAGTCGGGTCGCCAATTTTGCTTCTTCTAATATAGTTATACAATACAAAAGTTGGACAAATTATTCTATTTTTATCCATCAATGAATACTTAGGCATTTTCTCTAATATTTTTCATCGAGCCTTAAGAACATCAAAAGCCCTCTCAATACAACTTCTTAATGATGAATGAGCTCAATTAAAAACTTTTCGATATCTTCTTGGATTTGCATCACGAAACCCCGATTGATGATACCTTATCTTTGGGTAAGGTGTCAAATATCTTTCTATTTCTGAATAGCCTTTTTTAGCCAAGTAATATTTACCTGAATGTCTATAGAGGCAATATAATTAGTATGAATGATATTATAAAATGTCTAAATTATGAATAGCAAATCCTAAAATTCTTAAAATTACCTGTTGGTGATTTTGAAAATTTGAGTCTCGGATTGCATTAAGGAAAATATGATAATCATGTGTTGATCCCTCCCAACCACTAAAACATATGTAAATAATAAGTCAAAGTCACATGCTGCTAATACATTTGTTATCACTATTCATTTTCGTCCTCTATATCACATTTGATCCTCCTCTACAATAATTATCAGTATGTGTACTATCAATAGCTCCAATATAATCTTAATATAAAACAATGATCATAAAATGATAAAAATATAATGGAGGAGAGGGCATATATTCAATTACTTTAAAATGTGGCATATATCTAACACCATTAACAATTTGTAGGAGAATTTCCTTGAATTCAGGATCTTTTGATACGAATATATCATTTGAAAATCCATTCATAGCACTCAAAACTTCTTTAAAAACTTTACTCATAGTTTCACCATAATGTTGATAGCGTTATTAGGTATATATATTAAGAGCACCTTTACTTTGGACATATACGAATAAACCCACTTTCTCCAAAATTAACATCTTATTTGAAGGCCTCAAACAATAATTGTTTTCGAAACCATGCACAATTGATGAGATGTATTTTAATTCATCTTAAATATATTAAAACACCATTTTTGATGACTATTCAATTATTTATTCATTCACAGTTTTCCTGTTAGATAGGTAGTCTTGCACGGTTTCTTTGTATATATGGTTCAGAAAATGCACATCTATAGAACCCGCTACACTAGCCAGCAAATTCCAAAACTCATTCTCACTGTCCAAAAATTGCTTAATTTGTAGAAATCACATAATATTATCATTCATACCTACAAATCAACAAGTAAAATTATATTATAAATAAACAAGGTACTTGTAAAATTATATTATAAATAAACAAGGTACTTATATGTCTAAATATAAAGAAATAAGTAATATAACACATAATAAAATTATACATTACCAACAAAATATAATAAAATAAGCTAACCAAGTTTATAATGTATCAAAACACAACATGTCAACGTAAGTGCACAAATTATAAGAACAATTAACTAAACATAATAATGCATAGAAACAATGTTTAATGTTTTTTATGCTCATACATAAACTTTATGTGTTCAACTCTCTTTGTTTTTTCTGGTAAATTGAAAAAAATAGACCTTTGCAGATCTTCAATCAACGTGTAAACAAAGTAAAGTTTTAGGGTACCAATCTCTAAACCAGGCAAAATACATAACTTTTCATAGCATTTGTAATATCATGATGTGACACTCCAATAATAGTATTTTGTGATACACCAATAGTTATCATGTTTAACATTTTCATAATGGAAGTATTCAACTTCATTGTTGCATTATGTTTCTCTTGAATGAATTTCATCTTATTGTCAAGCTTCTCATATATTACTACAGATCTTTTTACCTTTTTAGTAGAATCAGTTCTTACACTCTTGTTATATTGTGAACTATCATTCTCCAAAACCCTTTTGCATCTTTTTCTGTCACTCCCTTTATCATGTGTAGCTTAAGGGGTAGCAACAGGAGTAAATGTAAGGTCGGGGTTAGGTTCTCTTCTTGCTTCTTCCTAATCATCAGTCACATGGTAATTGTTTAGACAACTAGTTTCATCCATATTGTCATAATCATAATAGTCTAACTATTGATGATAAGCATTATGACTATAAGGTGGAGAAGGAACATACAGTTTCTCAACTTTTCGTTATCCTTATGGAGGGTCAGCCACAAGACAAAAAGTTTATCAAACTTACACTCAAGATCGAATTCAAGCCCTTCTTTTTAAAATGTTTTAAAATTGATGTTCTCCTATAAAAAAATATAAATAAATTAAATAAAAATTATTTAACTAACTATTTAGCATTAAAGTAAAAAAAAAACTTAAAATGGGAGAAAAAGGCTAACTTTAATCTTCAAAGTCAACCATCCTCACTGATACCGATTATTCCTTTGTCATAGTTTCATCATAATACTGTTTCTTTCTCTTTCAACTATTTCCAAAGAGCTCATTTAGCTCTCATCCAATCAAACTTATTTTTAAGTTTATTTTTATTCCATGATAAGTTGGTTGTTTTGTGAACTCTTCCTCCAGCTTTTTCCATGGAAAGATTTGACAAATAATTTTACCATGTTTTTCTTTATTCCTTTGAATATATTAGTTACAAATGTTACAAAAAGTAAGAAGTGTTTCTTTTGAGCAACAAATCATGCCTATATTATTTCCTCCTTGACTTTCTCCTTTGTTTCTTTTTTGAGATGGTGTTATCTAATCATACAAGATGAAAGAAGATTATATACTAATTAATCATTTTGTAATTGTTTTCACTAGATGATCATACAAAAACATAATATTTATAATAAAACAAATAAAAACCATATAAAGTGATAATAAATGACCATATTTCTATTGGAGAACTAATCTGCAATGTATACTCATGTGTACACTTAAGTAATAGTAAAAAAATAGTCTCACCCCTCCACCTCACTTATGGCTGTAATTCTAAAAAAAATCACCTCAATCAGCCTGCAAACTCCAAATCCATTACCACCAAAATAATGCAAACTTGCAAAATATTGAATACAAATGTATCCTCCCATCCAATAAGAAGGGAGAGGACAAACTTACTAGAGAAGATATCACTGGTTAGAATCTAATCAACGTATATCAGTGAGGTTAAAACCGATATAATGTTTAATACTTGATAAGACAAACTTACAGAGCAAGAGCAATATCTTCAAGTTTTACAGAGGAGGATTGCCCTTAATTGCAAACAAGAATTTGATAATAATGCTCAATTGCAAGGTCTTGATAATTTTATTTAAGTTATTTATATTTTTTATTGGAGAACATCAATTTTAAAATATTTAAAGAGGAAGGGCTTGAACTTAAGTTTGAATATAAATTGGATCAACTTTTTAGACGTTTGGAGAGAGAGACAAAGATAAAGAACTTTGTTCAAACTCTTGCAATTGAGCACTATTCTCAAATTCCTATTTGTAATTGGACGCAATCCTCCTCCGTAAAACTTGGAGATACTGCTCTTGCTTTGTAAGTTTGTCCTCTCAAGTAATTAAACGTTATGACGACTAACCTCACCGGTATACATTGATCAGATTTCGACCAGTGACATCTTTTATAGTAAGTTTGTCCTCTTCATTCTTATTGGATAGGAGAATACCTTTGTATTCAATATTTTGCAAGTTTGTGGTATTTTGGTGGTAATATCCATGGAGTTCTTAAGCTGATTAGGGTGATTTTTGTTGAAAATTACAGTTATAAGTGAGGTGAAAGGGTGAGCCTTATTTTTATTTTTAACTATTACTTAAGTATATAAATGAATATGCATTGCAGATTAGTTCTTCAGTAGAAATAAAGTCATTTATTATCATTTTATATAATTTTATTTGTTTTATTATAAATGTTAGGTTCTTGTATGATGATAATTTTTTATATTGTTTTTATTTAATGACGAAAAAACTTGGCTTCTTGTAATTATGCATTCAAGTTGGTAAAACTAACTAATTAGTTAAAATAATTGCAAATTGATTGACTAGTATATAATCTTCTTTCATTTTGTATAATTAGATAGCATCATCCTAAAAAAGAAACAAAGAAGAAAGTCAAGGGGAGAATGATATAAGTAGGATTCGTTGGCCAACAAAACTTTTTTTTGTGACATTTGTAACCAATATAGTCAAAGGAGTAAGAAAATATGGTTAAGTTATTTGTCAAAGGTTATCATGAAAAAACGTGAAGGGAGAGTTTCACAAAGCAACCAACTTATCATGAAATAAAAATAAACTTAAAAATAATTTTGAGTGGATAAGAACTTGAAGACGTCTTTGGAAACAGTTGAAAAGGAAAGAAACATGATTAGGATGAGACTATGACAAAGAAATAATCGGTGCCAGTGAGGAGTCGTGGACTTTGAAGATTAAGGTTAACCTTTGCGCCCCCACCCCCAATTTAAGTTATCTTCCTTTACTTTAATACTAAATAATTTGTTAAATATAAATTTATAGTAAAACATCAATTTTGAAATATTTAAAGAGGAAGAGCTTGAATCTGAGTTTGAATGTAAGTTAGATAAACATTTTAGATTTTTATCCTGAGGAAATATTACATTTTGTGTTGTGACCAACCCTCCAAAAGGACAACAAAAAGTTGAGAAAGTACATGTTCTTTCTCCACCTCATAGTCATAATTCTCATCATCAATCATTAGGTTATCATGATTATGACAATATGGATGAGACTAGTGGTCTAAACAATTACCATGTGACTGGTGATTGGGAAGAAGTGTGGAAAGAGCTTACCCCGACCTTACATCTACTCCTGTTGCTATCCCTTAAGTTACGCATGACGAAGCGAGTGACAGAAGAAGATGCAAAAGGATTTGGAGAGTGATAGTTCACAAAATAACAAGAGTGAAAGAGTTGATTCCATTAAAAAGGTATAAGGATCTGCAGTAATGTATGAGAGGCTTGACAATATGATGCAATTCATTTAAGAGGGATAAAGTGTAACAATGGAGATCAATACTTCCATTTTTAAAGTATTGAACATGATGACGATTGGTGCATCACATAGTACTGGTGCTGATATGTCATGTCACGATTTTACAAATTTTTTGAGAAAACTATATACTTTGCCTAGTTTAGAGGTTGGTACTCCTAAATTTTACTTTGTTTGCATGCTAATAGAAGATTTGCAAAGGTCCTTTTTTCGATTTACCAGATGATACAAAGAGAGTTGAATACATAAAGTTTATGCATGAGCATGAGGAGCATAAGAAACATTAAACATAGTTTCTATGCATTACTATGTTTAGTTTATTGTTCTTATGAATTGTGCACTTATGTTGACATGACGTGTTTTGATACATTATGAACTTGGTTAAATTATTTTATTATATTATGTTATTTTGTCGGTAATCCATAATTTTATTATGTGTTATATTATTTATTTCTTTATATTTAGACATATAAGTGTCTTATTTATTTAAAATATAATTTTACTTATTAATTTGTAGGTATGAATGATAATGTTATGTAATTTCTGCAAATTAAACAATTTTTAGACAATGAGAATGAGTTTTGGAATTTGTTGGCTAATGTTGTGGGTTATATAGAAGTGTATTTTTTGAACTATATATACAAAGGACTATGCATGATCTCCTACCTAATAAGAAAGCTATAAATGAATAAAAAATTGAATAGTCATGAAAAATAATGTTTTAATACATTTAGGATGAATTAAAATACATTTCGTCAATTAAGCATAGTTTCGAAAAGCAATTATAGTTTGAACCAATGTTTTAAAAACCAAACCGGTGACTGAACCGAAGAAGCAACTGATTTGAGGGTTAATGGTTCAACCAGAATTCAATCGTGGTCGAACCGATGACTAATAAATATATAAATTTTTATTTTATATATTATATATATAAGATAATTTTTAAACATACTATTTAATTATTTATTTATCTAATTGTAAACTTAACTTAAACCTTTAAACTTCAAAATATTCAATTTTTAAAAAAATCGCTAAATACAACACAAAATAAGATAACAAAGCTCACTAGTCATGTTTCATCAAAAAGATTAAAAAAAATCACTAATCATAATATTCATTCAAGTTGAAATTATCAAAATCAAGACATTTTAAATAGACCGGCCGGTTCTTTCATTCATCGGTTCAACGGTTTTGACCGATCCAACCGCAAAATGAACGGGTCAATCACTCACAAAAAATACAGGCTAAACCGGATTGTTTCATACTCCAATTCATCGGTTCTCTGATTCTACCGACCGATTCGGTCTGATTTTCAAAACAGTGTATACATCATCATGGTAAATTGGAGTATAGTATAATAGAACAACACAGGTACAAAAAAGTATAACCAGGATGCACACGAATTAAGCAACTGTGAAAAAAGGTGAAAAGCCATTCCACCAGTCACTAGACTACCAAACATATAAAATGGGCATGGAACCGAGGTTCCAACACTAGCTGTCTCAGCTCCTTACTTCTCGGTGCTGGCAACAACCATCAGGAACTTTTTCTTCCAATCTGATTCCAAATTCTTCCTCCTGTCCATTAGAGCCCCCAATTGCTTACACGTTCAGAATCTAATGACGGAAGCGCCAAAAACGAAAGAATCATAAACTTTCATGAAACATCCCACGAGCTAGTATTGAATTATTTGAATAAGAGCATGATAACGATATGGAGAAGTACATTTCACTGATTTATTATTATTTTTACATCACATAAGTAGCAGAATCTAATCAAGGGAGAGCTTACAATACTTGATCAAAAATTCAGAATAGCTCTATATTATATGGGTGTTCTACTTGATCATTTCGGGTTCCAACAGTAATTAAGAACCTAAAACAAGACAAGCCATGATCTGAATCCAGAAGAGCAGGAAAATGTGAGTACGGTAAAGTTCAATTTTACAGTTATATTATAATCTTCTAGACATCCCACTTCCTTCCTTACCATGTCTGGTTAGGCCAGGATGAAAAATATAGGAGTGCTACTGCAGGCTATGATATTCTATTGCTGCTTATAAATATAAATACTGATCTTCTATACACAATATTGCAATTGAGATATGCAAATTGAGGACACTGGTAGAATTAAGAAAGATAACTGCACGAGTCCGAGAAATCGGAAATAATGTCAACAAAATGCCATAGGAAATCAGCAGCTATTACCATGCAAAAGAAATTCACAGACTATCATGGACAAAAGAAACGTACCACATAGGAGTCTTGAATTTAGGAGGAAGCTGCATGTAATGCATAAGAGTGGAAGCATCTTCCGTCAACCAATAGTGAACGAGAATTTGAGCTAGAAATTTTACCACCAGCTACCTGCTCAAACAGTAATCACCTATGAATCTAGGACCAGACCACAGTTTAAGAGACCAGTTTACATTATATCTATCGGAATTTCCCCTGAAATATCCGATAAATTACTCTATTGAAAATTTAAACTGAAGAGAATCAGTGTTTAAATAAACATTATCACCAGAATTTTTTCCATTTTCAAGAATTACGGGACGTGAAAAAGAATTTATAATTACAATTCATCAGCATTTTAGCTTTTATAAAATGTTAAATGCACTTTAGCGATACAATACAATATCAAGTTTTTCAAGATTAGCCTTCAAGAGAAGTAAAGTACCTTCTTGGGCAATGATCCAGATGAAAATAGGGTTCTCATTGTGGCCGCCACCTTTCTTTGATCCACCTTCCCAGCAAAAAGGCCACGTACTTGTGGCAACGCAGGATCAAGGATCTTAGGTCGCGGTGCAGATTTTTCTTTCCTCTGATTAGTGTCTAGTTTTGTAGGAACTTTCTTCTCATTTTGTGCGTCGTCGTGCAACCCCTCCATCCATCTTACTAAAGCAATCCTAGAAGATCGATTTGGGTCATATTCTATCCTCTCTACAACACCAATACAAGGCACATTCCGTTTCACATCAATTACTCGCCCTAGTCTCTTTGCTCCACCCCCTCTGTGAAACGAGGTAATACGACCGGCGGAATTCCTCCCAGCTGTCTTGGCCTTACTGAAAGTTAAGTGCCTAAATGCTCTCTGAGCAAGGAAAAAAGGATAATAATATACCAATTATCCTTCATTCCTGGGCAGGGTATGATTTCTTCTAAAGTAAATCCATATCCATTCACAAGTATACAGACAACCCATTCAGAGCAATAAAAAGGGTATTAAAAAACAGCATGTATCTTTTATTAAGGGCCTCCGAACAAGGCAAAAAGATAAAACTACACAAACCATAGGTATCCTCCGTTTTTAAGAAGCTTATGATTCGTAATCATAATTGCATAGAAGGATATAAACAACATGTATCCTGCAGATTGCTTAAGTGGGTAACTTTTTTTTTTCTTTCAGAAACAAAATCTTAATATCAATACACACAATTGTACACAAATACCCACTTGCAGCACTCAAATTACTACCCAAGCAAAGAAATGAGCATAGCTACAAATTTAGGATAAAAAAGGTAACACCTTTACGAAGAATTAGGGATTATAGAACAAGAAACGACATGGCAAAGGCTGTTATTACCTGGGCCTGCTTAAAAGACGACATGGACGGTGAAATCTGCGTCTGTTGGATGAGCAAGCTACAACAAGCAAAGAACTACGAGAGGGAGAGGGAGAGACTGAGAGTGTTAAACCTATGACGTTTCGGTTCTTTTCTTGGGCTTTTGGCCTAATTAGAGTCCTTTTTGGGCTTTCACATAATTAACTTTTTATTTAAATGTATAGAGAAAATTTAAAATATTTTTATATCTATATTTTAAAAGTTATAAGGATCTTACTAATTTATTTATTTTATTTTAAATTTTAAATTTAAATATAACTTCATTTTATAATTATAAAGACAAAAAATTAATATATTATCATAAGCAATATGGTAAAAAAGTTAACAATAAAATTTTAAAATTATTCATATTAAAATAATAAAAGATATATAATTAATATTAATATAAATTTATAAATTTTAAGGATGGATTTGAGATTTATAATTTGATTCATGTTACATGAAAAATTTAAAAATTTTAACTTTTAATAATATTTTTAATTATAAACTTGATATTAAAATTAAATGAACTCAATTATTACACTAAACCCTTTTAGTAAGTTATTATTTATATAATATATAACAAGAAACAATTAAATGTCCTCAAAATTGGCATTATTTGGTTAATTATTTTTATCTAAAAATGACAAAAAACAGTATTTTTATCAAACCAAATCCATGAAATTAAAAAAAAAGTTTAAATTCTTTCAAATATGACGTTATAATAATATTTATATTTTGTGAAAATAAAAATATTCGAGATTTAACATATATCATCATCATCTAATTAAAATCTTGTTGAGTCGGAAAATTTGAGAAGGTTCAATAATAAAATAACTATATAATAAAGATATTATTTTTTATAGTCCCAAATACAATGTGGTATAATGATATTACAAAATTGTAAATGAATTTACAGACCTATTCATTTTAAAAAACGTACT
>JANTPM010000244.1:6175147-6188101 GCA_025434745.1 Erythroxylum divaricatum | reverse complement strand
GTTAACATAAATTTATGATATTTTGATCCTACATGGCATTTAAATTTTTGGTATGATTATCTTTTTATGTCCAAAATATATTTACTTTTCAAAATTTAAAATACACTACCATGCGTTTTTTAACTATATGTTTAAAATTTTGAAAACATTTTATAATTTTTAGATGCTCCATTATATTTTCATGAAATTTTTGTATGAACGGAAGTGTAGAATTAATATGTATAATAGGCATCATTAAAGAATCACTTGTGTACAAATCTATAGATTTAAACAAATTTATAGAATTTGAATGCTTTAGCTATTTAAACAAATTTATAAACAAGGCAAATAAAAAATGAAAAATCATATAAATGTCAATTATAACTAACCTTAATTAGGATTAATATAAGTACACTTAACATTAAAAAATTTATCTTTTAAACATTATTATTTTTAAAAATACTATTACATACAAAAATTCATTAAAACTTTCCTAAAAAATTTCATGTAATATGAAATATTTAACCATAAATTTTTATGACGAATATAAAATTCACTGCCAAAGCATTAGTTTTTACAATGATTTCGCTAATCGTCGCTCAATGCCATTATATTACTGACGAAATTGCAAAATACATCGCAAAAAGTTGCACATTTTGCGAAATGTATTCATTGAGCTTAACTTCTACCGACAATTTACATATTCGTCGCTAAATGATATCACCTTTGCATTGAAACTGCAAAACATGTCGCAAAACATATTCATTGAATCAAATTTTGCTAACGATTAGGTTAATCCTCACAAATGATAGCATATTGGTGACGAAATGCCATCGCAAAAAGTTGAACATTTGGCAACGAAACGTGTAAATTGTCACAAAAAGTTGCTCATTTTGTGACGATTCTTCGTAATCGTCACAAAATAATTTAGTGACCATTGTGCAAAACATCGCTAAATGTTAGGCTTTTAGTGAGGATTTTGTGTTTAGTCACCAATAGCTGCCTTTTTACGACAATTTTTAATTCGTAGCTAAAGAAAATATAGCCAAAAGTCCCTTATTTTGTAGTAAATCTTGTGTTCCATGATCACATAGGTAATCTTAAAGTAATAATGTTATATTTTGTCATCCTGAAATGGACACATGACATAAAGAATAAGTAAATAATAACACATATATAGACGACCTATTGGCTATTTTGATGAAAATTGTGTTCAATTTGGTATTAGATATAGTTCGGTCGAAAACAGGTCTAGTAACTCAATCTGAAGCTAGAATCTCATGGTTTTAAGGAGAGCTTGTCAATCATTAAGCTACGCCTCGATCAATTTTTTTAAAAAGTTCAGTATTTTCATGCTTTTATATTCATGAAATTGAAAGAAATGATGAACAGAACTTTGAAGTTTTATGTTCATAGTATGGGATGGACATGGGCATTCTGATATTTCTGAATAACACAAGACAAATGGAGAAATCAACAACTCTAAACTTCAAATCTTACAGCCAGTTTGTCAAGTCCTTGAACACTGAATTTTATTATTGATATGAAAAACAGATAGGAGAAACATAAGATATGATAGAAAGCAACTTGTACACGATCAAACCCAGGAAAAGTAATTGCAGAGCAACATCACAAGTTTTTTTTTTTCATTTATTGGCTATCAGCTGATATCTTTTGCACAAACTTACTCACCTCGTTGATGAACAAATGTGACTCTTGCACCTCTGGATATACATAGAATGTATGAATTGCATTTGGATACTCAACCAAATACGCTTCTTTCCCACATTTCTTCAGCCCCTCGTAGTACCTCTTTTGCCAATCTTTTAAAGGATCAAATCCTCCGACAACAACCATTGTTGGTGGAAACTTCACCCCCGACATGTCCACTCCGTTTGGCCCAAAAACATTAGCCGCCAGGTGGTTCCTGTCGGAATTCTCTGGCAAATACGACTTCCACATCCAGTCCATTCTCTCAGTATTCACAAACGGAGCTCCATTGAGCATTATCTCCGATTCAGTTCGTTCTTCTCCTCCAAAAAACGGCTGTATCGATATGTTGCCAATGACTTCAAGGTCGTTGAATTTGTATTCACTTGCTTTGAACGCCACGTGATGCGCCAAATTGCCACCTGCACTATCTCCTGCCACAAAACAGTTTTTGAGATTTGCATGGGTTGAAAAATCTTCAATCTTTGTACTGTCAACGAACTTCAGGGCATCAAAGCAATCATCAATCTGGCATGGATACCGATGCTCCGGGGCAAGTCTATAGTTGACAGAGATGATAAATGCAGGGAGTTCTCTAGCGAGAATACGGCAGAAGTCATCGTAAAGCTTTGAATCGGCGGCCATGTAAACGAAGCCACCCCCATGGAAGAAGAAAATGACAGGCAATCCGGTATCCTTGTTAGAACCCTTCAAATGGATTGCGTTGGTGGGTATATAGAGGCGAAACCAGAGATTGCGAGTGGTATCGAATGTAATATCAATTGTTTTGACACCATTGACAGGTCTTTTAGAAGGGGAGGCTTTGAGGTCGAAGAAGCTCATTAGACGTCGGTTGACGGAGCCGTCTGAGCGGCGAGTGACGTCGACGGCGAAGCAAAGGGCACAGGCAAAGAGCTTGACCTTCCATGGTAACGGAGGTAGTTTCAGAGGTTTGTCAGACATTGGCGTCTCGGGTCTCTTAACTCTTTTCTGGACACGGGATAAGACTTTTTTTTCAAAGGCAAAAGGCAACCATCGGCAGTTGAGGTGGGGAATCATATATAAATAATTTAAACAGCTGTGTATTTATTATTTATTTACACTTTGGGAATATTTAAATCCAAGTTGCAATATATTTTTTCTTACATATGAAAGTTCAACACTATATGTCAGCAGAGTTTGGACTTTGGAGACATTGTGACTATTAATTATGTAGTAAAATAATAACTAGTTATTATAAAATTATAGATTGAGATATGCAATATAAAGAATTAAAAGACTCTGTCAGAAAGTGTCTATTCTCATCAGTTTGGTTGATTGCACTTAACTTTATGTGAAATAACGTAATTTCTCTTACTGAATTATTGTTATTATAATCACACTCAATAAACAAGAATGTTTTGGAATTTGTAAAAAAAAATACC
The DNA here is from genome assembly GCA_025434745.1 of Erythroxylum divaricatum. NCBI lineage: Eukaryota > Viridiplantae > Streptophyta > Magnoliopsida > Malpighiales > Erythroxylaceae > Erythroxylum > Erythroxylum divaricatum. Next base: position 6,184,988 of record JANTPM010000244.1, on the reverse strand, counting down.
ATCCAAGTAATTGTCAATACAAGTGAAATTTGTAAAAAAAAATAACCATCATTATTTTCGAAGTAATCTTTCAATACAAGTAAAATTTGTAACAAAAAATATAATCATCATTACTTTTGAAATAATGTGTCAAGTGGAATTTGTAACTGAAAAAAAAAACCATCGTTACTTTTGAAGCAATATGTCAATACAAGTGAAATTTGTAATAAAAAAATTAACCATCGTTGCTTTCAGAGTAATTTGTCAATACAAGTGAAATTTGTAACTAAAAAAATTAACCATGTTACTTTTAAAGTAATCTATCAATATAAGTGAAATTTGAAACAAAAAAATATCATTACTTTTGAAATAATCTGTGAATACATGTGGAATTTGTAATAAAAAATTAACCATCATTACTTTACAAGTAATCTATCAATACGAGTGAAATTTGTAACCAAAAATTAACCATCATTACCTTCGAAGTAATATGTCAATAGAAGTGAAATTTGTAACCAAAAAAATTAACCATCATTACTTTCAAAGTAATATATCAATACAAGTGAAATTTGTAAAAAAAGTAACGATTATTTCTTTCGAAGTAATCTGTCGTGGAATTTGTAAAAAAAACCATAATTATTTTCTAAGTAATCTGTCAATACAAGTGGAATTTGTAGGAAAAAAAATTAAACATCATTACTTTCGAAGTAATCTGTCAATACAAGTGAAATTTGTAGCAAAAAAAAGTAGTCATCACTACTGTCGAAGTAATATGTGAATACAAGTGGAATTTGTAACCAAAAATTTTAACTATCATTACTTTCGAAGTAATCTGTCAATATAAGTGAAATTTGTAACAAAAAATAACCATCATTACTTTCGAATTAATCTGTCAATACAAGTGAAATTTGTAACAAAAATTAACCTTCATTACTTTCGAAGTAATCCGTCAATACAAGCGAAATTTGTAACAAAAAAATTAACTATCATTACTTTCGAAGTCATCTGTCAATATAAGTGAAATTTGTTAAAAAAAACCATTATTACTTTTGAAGTAATCTGTCAATACAAGTGAAATTGTAACAAAAAACAAAAACCAAAAATGTTTTGCTGCCCTAACTCAATTAAATTGCCAAAGTAGCTTAAAAACAAATCTTTTTGTATTTAATAAAAAAATTGAGTGGTAATTTGATCTTGATATAAATTGGGAAACTCTTATCAAGTATATATGTCAATTACATAATTTATATAAATTAATAAACTAATTAATAACTTAAAATCTCCAGCTTAAATAATTAGTAATAAAATCAAATGTAATTCGAAACTTTTTTTGATAAATTGAAAGATTCATTAAATAGTAAATGTTTAGTGTACAATTGAGGAGAGGAAAACTCTCCCTCTTTCATCACACGACAATGTTCAACACTACATACTCTATAAATTAAAACTACATCGCAGGAAACAATTTGGGAGGATTAAGCAACAACGTATCGATAAATAGGGTAAAAACTAATCTCCTTTCTTGATTCTTCGAAATAATTACTCAATTAGGATGGCTCTCTATCTTTTGTGATACGATAATGGAGATGCTCATTCTCTCCAATCCGCCTCTAGCTTGAAGAGATTTACATCTCAAGTAGGGTATTTGAAACTATTTGTTTTGTTTCCTCATTCTTCAATCGTAATAGGCTTCGTGTTGAATAACAGGAGTTTTCCTTCATTTACCTGTATGGTAAGCAATAGTTTTAGGATCTTTCGAAGGTGAATCATTCCTTCTATTCTTCTTTCCCTCCGTCTCTAGCTCAAAAATATTTACGTCTCAGGTAGGCTATTTGATACTATTTGTTTTGTTTCTTCGTTCTTAAAACAAACAGGTATCGTTGAGGAGTCTTCTTTCATTATTCCATCTGGTAAGTCGTACATCTAGAGAGACACTCCCAGAAGCTTACAAAGGTGAGTCATTCCTTCTAGTCTTCTTTTCCTTACTGTAATGAGTTGGTTATTTTGAGAACTGCTTGAATTTCTATGATTTGCTTAAATTGCTTGAGTTGCTTTGGGAATATTTGTACTTAGGAAGTTCTATTTTCTTTACTGAAACCCAAATAGAAAACCCCCTGAGGAATATATTCTCCAAGTCCCAACTGATTAATAATCAGCTATTCCCTGATATTTCTCATAAAGATTTCTATAAGATTGTTTAAGCTGTTAGAGCACCCTTTGAATCTTCTATTGTTTCTCTTTTTCCAAATAGCCGGAGACAAGTTTCAACTGCTACCATTAGTATTTCCTTATGATATTTAGAGACATGCAATTGGGATATCTCTAATAAGATATCTGTAAGGCTGCATTGACTAGTTTCAAGGCTATATAGACTATATATTCTAATCCACACTTCCTTAGTGAAACCACACTCAAAGAATAGATGATCTCTAATCTACTCCTCTAGATTGCACATAATACATTGCTTGGAAGAGGAAAGGAATTTAAGTCTGTCCGTAGTACTAAATCTATTTAACATAGCTAGCCAGAGGAGAAAGTGGGCATTTGGCTTGAGAGCCTGGCTCCAAGTTAGGGAACACCGCCTTATTCTAGTTACTGTCCCTTCCATCAGCCTTTTAGCTTGCCCGTTAGTGATTTTTAATACAAGAACTCCATCCCATATATATATATCATCCTCCCCGAAGCTTCTATATTAGGGAATAGATAGACAATAGTATTAGTTCTTCTGAGGGAAGCAACCAATTATCATTTCTAATTATCTCTTGAAGCTTAGCCTTCTTTGAAAACCTTTCTAGCAGTGATCTAGCCAACTGATTATTAATTAAAGCCCCTTGGCTGGTCCAGTTATCATACCATAGAGATATTCTATCTCCTGCCCTAATTTGACATGTAAAATGCTGCTTGACTTCTTCCCTCAACCTGAGAAGTTAGTTGAAAAACCAAGAGTAGCTCTCTTTACTTCTTATAGCCCAAAAACTTTCACCCTTTAATATATAGATATGAATCCATTTAATCCACAGTTAGTGTTTTTCACCTAGAATTCTCTAAATTATCTTGGTAATTAGAAATTGGTTGTTCTTGTTGATTGACTCCAATCCTAACCCTTCTGCCTCCTTCGGTTGGCAAATTTGCTTCCAATTCACTTTAGCGATTCCTTTCTCACCTCTTCGTTTACCCCATAGAAACTGCTTTATAAGTTTTTCCAGGGTTTTGACTAGGCCTTTGGAGAGGAAGATGTAAGAGCACCAGTAAACTTGCATAAATGTCATTACCGACTTTAAAAGTTAAAGTTTACCTCCATAAGACAAAGTTCTATTAATCCAAGACCTTAATCTTTTCTGAATTTTTTCTATTAAAGGAAGACTTTCACTTAATCTTAGTCTCCTGGAAGAAATAGGAATGCCCAAATACAGTAGAGAAGGATCTTGCTTTGTTATTCCAGTTGCTTGTGACAAGGAAAGTATTAGGTGATCAGCACTTTTAGAGAGTAAGAAGACGCTTTTGTGGAAATTGATACTTAATCTAGACAACTCCTTAAAACTATGGAGAGTACTCATCAATAGAGAAACCAAAGGAACATTTGCCTTATATAGAAGTATAAGATAATTTGCAAAACATAAGCTAGTTAGGGAAAGCTTCTCACATTTAGAATGGTATCCAAAATTAGAATCAGACGAAATATTATGTTTCAGCATAAGGGTGAGGACCTCTATGCAAATAAGGAAAGGTAAGGGGAAAGAGGTTCCCCTTGTCTAAGACATTTTTTTCCTTTAAAAATCTCTATAGGGCTTTCATTAATCAGTATCCATATAAGGAAGTTGAAATACATTCCTAAATCCATTTGATAAATTTGTAGGGAAAATTTATAACTTCCATAGTCTGTAGCAAGAAGCTCCAATTATCACTATCGAAAACTTTTTGTAGGTCCACTTTAATATTACAATTTTGAGGGCTTCTTTTTCGAGTGTGCCCTTTCAAAAACTCCTACAATAAAAGAATATTATCCCCAATATGTCTTCTTCTCATAAAAGCTCTTTAGTTCTCACTTATGAGTAAGTGAACAACTTCCTTCATACTACTTACCAATATCTTAGTGATGATTTTATAGAGAAAATTTGTGCATGGTATAGGTCTGAAATCATTCCAAGTGACCGGGTTAGAGCTCTTTGGGATTAAACATATAAAGGTCTTATTGAACTCCTTAAGCAAGACTCTATTTTGGAAAAACTCCTTGACAACTTCCTTTACAAGACTCCCAATGCTTCCCTAAATTTTTTGGAAGAAAAACCCATTTAATCCATCAAGGCCCGGTGCTTTGTATCCATTCATGCTGAAAACAACCTTTTCCATTTCTTGATCCCTGATAGGGTAATTAATATAGAGGCTTCCCATTTGGGAATCTTGGATTTAACATATTGCCTAAGATTCACTCAATTGCTAGCAGAACAACCTTCTGTGCCTAATAGATTCTGGAAATAAATCCTAACTTCTTTAGAAATTTCAGCCTGTTCAAATATAGTTTCCCCGGTTTCATGTTTTATTGAAGTAATTCTATTGACATTTCTCCTGGTTGTGACCGAGTTGAAGAAAATTTTAGTACATCTATCCCTATCTTTAATCTAATTAATTCTGGCCCTCTGCTTCAATAAAGAACATTAGTTATCCACCATTTGCAAGTAGGACTTCAAAGCTTCCTTTTCAGCTATAGCTAAATTGTAATCAATTGGGCTAGTTGCCAAGGATTTCTAGATTATTGATAACTTGCTTCTTCCTTCCTTAACCTCCTTTGTGGAATTCTGACCTCACCTTAAATTTAACAACTTCAATTCATGTTTGATGACTTTGAGATTTTGAAAACACATATACTGCTTAGTACCATAGTTCTCATGCTCCAATCCTTTAGTAATAGCTTCTTGAAACCCCTCCACATTAACTAGAAAATTATTAAATCTAAAAGGGTGGTGGATTCTAATCATTTTGAACAAGTTGCACACTTTGATAGAGGTATGATCAGAAATTCCTAGGTCTAGGAAATTGGTTGAACTCTCTGAAAAGGTAGTTAACTAGTCCACATTCACCATTGCTTTGTTTAACTTTTTTCGAATGAACGAGCTTGAACATTGTTTATTGGACCAAGTGAATTTCTCACCTTCAAATTTTAAATATGTTAATTCCATACCCTGCATGCAATCAAACATATCCGTAGTGTATAAAGTTGCATTAAAATCCCCACTAACTAACCATGGACCTTTAACTGAATTTTTGAGTCTTTGAAGGGAATTCCATAGTTTAGTTCTTTGAAAACCTGTATTAAAGTTGTAGACAAAAGTAGCAAGAGCATAAGTGTTTTCCATTTTGAATTTAAGCCTAGTGTGAATGAATTGTTGGTTGGTTTTCAGTACTTCCACTTCCAAGAAATCTCCATCGTAAACAAGAATAATCCTTCCATATGCATGACATTGGTGATTAGTAAGACATTGTCATTTGCTTCCTAAATGACTTAATTTATTTAGATTAGCTTTCCTAATTTTTGTTTCCAATAAACAAAATAACAAAGGCTTTTCCTTTAGAACAAAATCCTTTACTGTATTAAGTTTAGAAGGGTTATATATTCCTTTTACATTCCAAACTATCAAGGTCATATGAGATTACTTTTCCCTTTAGAGCCTTTCCCACCGCTCCTATTACTTTTTCGTGAAATTACTTGTTCAAAATGTTCCTCTTGAGTAGCTCCTTTCTGTTATTCTTCCAACTGTTAGGTATGCTCATTTAGTTGGATTTCCTTATCTCTATTACAAGGATTTGTCTCACCAATTTCCTTTTCACTTTCTTGGTTATTCCCTGATAGTTTATTGGAGGTAGTTAAAGGTTGCTGTTGAGTTTCCAATTGTAGATCTGAATCTGGAAGGATTTCCACTAGGGTACTTTCATCTTTTGTAGTTAGTTCACTTTTAGCCTGAACCAATCTACCTTGTCTCACAAGGGTATCTGAAATATATTCAGCTTCCTCCAATTCTTTTTTATTTGCAGAACTTTGCTTCTCCAAATTTGACATTTGCTTCTCCAAACCAAACACCTTCCAATAATCTCCTCTAGTGAAAACTTTCCCTGTTGGTTTTCATTCTTTGCCTTGTGTTTTTAAGGAAGGTCTCCATTGGTTTGTAACCAATACCTTGTCTTCTATGAGAGAATGCCCATCAACCAATTTTAGGATAGGAACGTTGTCTTTCATTTCCTTAGAAATATCCATACTCACACATAATCGTGTAAATTTAATCTGTTTTCTCAAAATAGTGTTCTCATCCATGCAAATTGGTTTTCTCAAATAACTAGCTAGCATACTCAATCCTTTAGTTATCCAATATTCTAAAGGAATATTATCAATATTGACCCAAAGAGGAATGTTTTTCAATCTAATTTTCTTTGATTCCATACCTGGTTGCCAATTCTAAAGAAACAAAGGAAGTTAAGAAATGTACCAAGGTCCTTCTTCAATTACCTTTTGAGCTTCCGATTTAGGGGAGAAGGTAAATATTAGGTTATCTTCCTCTATTAGCATAATTTCCATTAGCCCTCTACCCTTTTAATTTCTCTGGGTCCAAGCTTGTATGACTAGAAAAGCTGACTTTTTATCTATAAAAAAACCAACGAGTGCTGCTTCCCATGACCTAGCTCCCTCTTGCAGAATGTCTAGACTTGGAGCTACTATTAGCTTTCCTTCAATTTCTACTAGTGGATAGTAAATCAAGGAAAAATTCGAATTGTCACCAACATCTTATTTCCAAGTCTTTCTAGCCCCTTTGTTCTGTGGATGCACATTGTCAGATGGAAGTGGAAAAGTACTGGTTGGGGGTAGGGGTGGGGTAGTTTGGTTTGTTGAGTGAGTTAGGGACGAAGAGGGGGATGAAGGGAGGGAAGAGGGAGAAGAGTTGGATAGCAGTAGAGATGGGAAATCTGTCTCCATTATAGTTTATAATGAAGTCTAATAATGTTTTGTTTTGCAAAGAAACACTATCATCAAAGACAATGATGGAAAGCAACTATAAAGGATGGGCGAGGACGAAAGAAATGGTTGAGGAGATGAAACTGGAATATGGAAACCAGAAGCAGATCCAAGGTTAGGAAGAGTTCTCTACATGGTTCCTGTATGTGAAAGAGTAGTGTGTGGTTTGATGAGGGTGATGATGAGTGGGATGGTGGGGGTCTAACTGTGGTGGATTCGACTGTGGGCTAGCTGTGGTTACAGTGTGAATATTGCTTTTTTTTGGCATCCTATTGAGCTAACCAATGTAATTCGAAACTCGTGCTTCTTAGTGTGAAGAGTTTCGCTCTCCTCTCCTGCCCATCCCTTGTTTCCTCCCTCACACAGGTAGTCGTTAGTAACCATTGTGCCACTATCCACCATCAAACTACGCATCTTCACCATTACCCACCTACCCAATCGCACGCTACCCTCCATCACTCTCTCCATAGCTTCCAGCTGCTCTGTCCAATCCAGCTACTTGCTAGTAGTTCCTACCTTCTTAAACAAATTGTTGTCTATAGAATGTAGAGTGCAGAGTGAAGATGTAGATTTTTAAAATTTTCATAACCAGATTCAAACCTTACCCAAATCAAATCGAACCAAATCTACTTAACTTTTAATTGCAATTTATTATTTTTTTTGTTTTGTGTTGAATTACAATTGCATTATGTTTTGGTTGTATCATGTGCATTTTATTAATGGTTTGAAAGTTTGAAATTGTTGGAATTGTTTGTGTGAGTTAGGAAATTTGAGTTTGAAAGTTGGAATTGTTTGTGTGAGTTGGTTCAATTTCAATGTAATTTAAGCCTTGTCAATTTATGAAAAAAATAATGCGTTGAAAAATTTGGTTTGAAAATTGGAATTGTTTGTGTGAGTTGGTTCAATTTCAAGGTAATTTAGGCATTGTCAATTTCAAAATTAAAGCATTAAGATGTTAATTTGTTAATCAATTTATGTGAAACATACAGTTTACTAATTATTGTTTGTATATAAAAAGTACTTAACATATGATTAATCTTTTAAATATAAGATTTAATATAAAATTAATCATTTAATATATGTAATTATGTTAAAAAATTAAATGTTTGCATTTTTTATATTGTTTATTATTGAATTGTGTTGGATAAAATTGAATTGTGTAGTGTATGTTAATTGTTCATTGTGGATTTATCTTAAGTAAGAAACTAAAAATGTTGATTAAAATTGGTGAATGAAAGATTGTTAAATTAAAGTTGAGAATTAAGATTTTAGTAATTATGTTAATTAAAATTAGTTAAGAAAACAAAATAATTATAAGCATTACGAAGTGAATTGTAAAAGTAAACAAATATATTAGTTTATAGTTGAATTATGAGATTATATAAAGTAAGTTGTAAACTTATAGTTTTGAGTTATAATTGAAGTTGAATATGTTATATTTATGAGTGTATGTCTTTAGTTTATGGCTAAATGATGTAATCTTACAAAATGTGTTATATTATATAAGATGTATATGTGTATTGTGTAATTGTGAATGTTGAATATGTGAATTGTTAGTTTTTGACTAATTGGTGAATTGTGATGGATGAAATTGAATTATATATGATGTAATCATACAAAATGAGTCATATTATATCAGATGCATATGTGTATTGTGTACTTGTGTTTACTGAAAACTTGACTTGTTGATTTTTGACTTATTGGTGAATTGTGTTAGATGAAATCAAATTGTGTATGATGTAATCATATAAGATGAGTTATATTATATAACATGTATATGTGTATTGTGTAATTTGTATGTCGAATACTTAAATTGTTAATTTTTGACTTATTGGTTAATTGTGTTAGATGAAATTGAACTTTATATGATGTAATCATATAAAATGAGTTATATTATATAAGATGTATATGTGTATTATGTAATTATGTATAAGATGTATGTGCTTTTTTTATGTTAGTTTAGACCTTTTGAGTTAAACAATACATATAGTAGTTGATAATGAAATTATGTGTTCTTTATTTTGATATGAAGTTATTAAGTTAATTTTGATATATGTCTTCATTTATTTTTACATATAAATGGAAGGAAGTTCAAGCACTCTTGATAATTTAGCCACTTTTTGAAGATACAATGATTAGCTTGGGCTCATGCTAGATTAGTTCTTAGAAAGAAGAACTATACTATTTGCTTGTTTTGTAATAAACATTTGAAATGTAGAAGAATTACCAGATTGAAGAAGCATTTAGTTGGGGGTCAAAGGAGATGTGAAGACTTGTAAAAAAGTGAGCTATAATGTGAAATGGCAAATGATGACTTTACTTGAAGATTATCAACACGAGAAAGATAGAAGGTAAATATTGAATTACAAAATTGGTCATGGAAATTCGATTGTTGGTGTTCATGATGATAGTTGGAATGTTGAAGATGGTAATATTCCTACCTCACAAGAAGTGAATGTTGCACCTGATGTTAGGAAAAGAAGAAGACAAGATTACAATCAAGATGGCTAGATGGTGGTATGATTCAGGTATAGAATTCAATGCTTCTCAATATTATTATTATCAACCTATGTTAGATGATATGGCCTTTTATCATCCAAGATACAAAACTTCTTCAATTTATGACTACAGAGGTAAAGTTTTGAATAGCTTTGTTTATGAAATTAAAAGTTATTTGGATGAAAGAAGAATCACTTAGGCTACTTTTGGGTGTTCGATCATATGTGATGCTTGGATAAATAGGAGACATGAGCCTACTATTAATTCTTTGGTTTATTTTGTTGGATCGCGTATGGTCCGAGTATTCACAATACGCTGCGGAAAAGACCATACAAAAACATCACGTATAATCGAAAACAC
>JANTPM010000244.1:6128760-6146444 GCA_025434745.1 Erythroxylum divaricatum | reverse complement strand
GTGGGTATATAGAGGCGAAACCAGAGATTGCGAGTGGTATCGAATGTAATATCAATTGTTTTGACACCATTGACAGGCTTCTTAGAGGGGGAGGCTTTGAGGTCGAAGAAGCTCATGAGACGTCGGTTGACGGAGCCGTCTGAGCGACGAGTGACGTCGACGGCGAAGGAAAGGGCAGAGACAAAGAGCTTGACCTTCCATGGTAACGGAGGTAGTTTCAGAGGTTTGTCAGACATTGGAGTCTCGAGGGCGAATGCTTGTTTCTAAATTGAGGTGGGACTCATATGTTAATAATTTAAACAGCTGTGTATTTATTTACACATTGAGGATATGTAGATCCTGTTATATTGGTTCAACGTCATGGTGACCTTATGACGTTGAAAGTTCAACACTATCTGTCGGCAGAGTTTGGAGACATTGTGAATATTAAATAATTATGTAGTAAAATAATAAGATCTAGATATTATAAAATTATAGATTGAGATATCCGATAAAAGATTTAAAAGACTATGTCAGAAAATGCAGTAATTTCTGTTACTGTATTATTGTTATAATAGTCACACTCTGTCAACCAATTCTAAAACGATAATTAAAAAACTTAATAGTAGGTTTATTTTTATAAATTTTGAACCCATTTTAGTTTTAACTATTCAATTCAATTTATTTTAACAATTTTTATTGTTAAAAATTAAATAATTTATTAATTAATCATTCAAAATTAATAAATTTTTATAATATAAAATTAATTAATAAATTTTTATTTAATAATATCTTTTTAATTAAATTTAAAATTATTCGATAAGTAAAAATATATTTTAATAATATTTTAAAATTTTTAATTCTATTTAATTTTCAGTTAATAGGTAAAAGAAATATTTAATTTTCAGTTAATGGGTAAATATAACATTTTAAACTATCTAATACTGAACTATTTAAATCTTAAACCTTTTATCTTTATCAATTTAACTTCTGGTTTAGTTTTTAAAACATTTCTCTAAATGTCTAAAGTTTAAACAAAAATGTTTTGCTGCCCAACTCAATTAAATTGTCAAAGTAGTTAAAAAAACAATTAAGCTTTTGTAGTAATAAAAATTAAAGTGAGGGATAATTTGATCATGATACAAATTGGTAAACTCTTATAATTGTATGCCAATTTCATAATTAATATAAATTAATAAACTAATTAATAATTTAAATTCTTCAAATTAAATAATCAGTAATCAAATCAAGAAGAATTAGAGACACCTAAAAGTTTTTGACTATTTGTTAAATTATTTAAAAAAAATTTAAAACTCTACTTTATTGTTGAACTAATTTTTTCCCATGTTTAGTGGGTTTTTTTTGGTAAAATTAGGAATGACATTGCCCGTTTTCGCTAATTTTTTAAAATTAAAAATATAGAAAATCTTATGAATTAAAATCTTTTTATAATTATTTTTCACCTTTAGGGGGAGAGAAATAATCACTTGAATAATGAATAAAAGTTAAAGCTATTGGTCGTGATTATAAAAGAATCAATTTGAACTAAAAGTTTAAAGGATAACTAATTTGCAGAATATTACCGATGAATTGCCATATATTTTCATTGACACAAAAAGGGTGATTAAATCTTATATTCTAGTTAAGAATACACCATCCAACGAGAGTCTTGCTAAATTGTAAAATCTGAAGGGGTTCAATCATATACAATCTGACCCCTTGTATGATAGAGAAACTGTTTTAAAAAAATTCATATGTAGTACAAATTAATATAATACAAAATATCAGTAAATATATATAAGTAAACATATAAAATTATATAATACTATATATATAGAGCATGGTAAAGATTAACATTAAAAGACAAAATATGTAAATAAATACACAAACAAAGAAAAAAAGAGATAACTACGAGAATAAATTGCACCAACCATAACAAAAATAAATAAATAAACAAACTAAGTAAGAAATTATTTAGGCTAAAAATTAGGAGAGAAGTACTACTTAATTAAAATATTAAGGCTATTTATACAACAAATAATTCGAAGAAAAATATTTAGAGGACTTAAAATATATATGTCCCGATAGGACAAACTACTACCGTTATAGATTAATCTACACCACGTTTAAAGTAATGAAAACCATGAGTAAAGGAAAAACTTCCTAAGAAAACAATGTAAAAGTGCATCATAAAATTAAAAATAATCAATTTCAAAAGGGGATGTAATGTCAAGTTACGATAATACTTCATTTGAGACTCGTGTAAATGTTAAAATTCATGTGAACATGAAAATTATATTCAATTATTACACATGTAAAGATGAAGTTTGAGATCATAGACAAGTTGAAATTAATGATGTATTTGCCTAAGCAATTGTGATACATATTTCATAGGATGATCCTAATCTAAGAAGTATTGAGGAATGTTATCAAATATATGATTAGAAAAAATAGTAAGAAGTAATTCAAGCTGAGTTAATTGAAGATCCCGAAGGATTTAAACTATATGAAATGAATGATTTTAATTTCGTACTCATTGAAATTGTAAAGGCTCTAATTTATAGATTAAAGCAATATAAAACAAATATGGTATCATTGGCGAAGGGAGATGCCACTGATTCCATACGTCCATCTTATGAAAAATTCTAATGATAGTTATGTAAAATGGAATATTTAAGTAAGACAAAAATTATATTTTGGTTTTTATATTGAACATGTTTTAATGAGAATTTTTTCTATCAATTCATTTATTGTGAATTGAAGTATTTCTACATGGATAAATCCCATCCAGTTAGTTCTCTTATGGTTGTAAGGTCATTTGACGTTAAACACTTAGACCTGAAGATAATGATTAAAAACTACTTGGTTACTTCTATTGGTGCGATAATGTATCTTAATAATTATACTAGACTATAATTTATTAGTAAGATTTAGTTTTTTTTCCCCAACCAAATACATTGAAATAGAGTTAAACATATTTTATATTACCTACAAGTAACAAAGGTTATGAACTTATTATATTTCAAAGATGAGAATCTCTAATTACTTGATTTTGTATACTTAATACTATATGCAGGATAATCACTAGTATCAGTATTGTACATTTCAATATAAACTCAACTTGTTTTTTAGGCTCAATTAAGTGTTTGTTTAGATGGGTTTATATTAATAGTGTAAAAATTAGGTAGAGAATAGATGTAGGTGAGAAAAGATAATTCTTTCTCCCGCATGTATTAAATGCTCAGGGCAATTATTTATACACCCTACTACTCATTTCTGTTGGTGGGTGTCCTAGAATCAAGGAAGGAGTAATTAACTAACAACCAAATCTGTACTGAGGGGCCACTCTCTATTCTATACACTTTGTCATAGGATGGAGAATAAAAGAGAAACAAAATGAAAAAGGAAAAGGATAAAAAGAAAGAAATACATAAATAATGGGCCAATAGCTTGTATTCGTAACTTTGTGTCTAACCCAGTGTAGTGAAATTATTTTGGATCTTTATCAAGTAGAGTTTTTATTAGTAGAACTTTTATGATAAAAATTTTTCTAAAAAAATTAGTTTACTATTTAGTTGTCATTAAAAAATAAATTTTTTGAGAAATTTAGGTTTAGAATTTGAAGTGTGTGGGACTTGTTTGCCCTAAAGACACTTGAGAGCCTCTGCTAATAATTTGACATCTCAATCAAAGAAAAAAGAAATTAAATACACGCGTTTTCTTTCTTTAGTTCTTCCTTATCAAAAAGACAGCTGTTTTGGATCCACGGTTTACGGATATGGTTTTGTGGCATTAAAGATTGGGATGGGTTGTTGGGCACATAATAAAGTTGCTGTATACCAGAGTGAGTCCCAAGCACAAGAGTCAGCAGCAGATAAGATGACGGTGGAGAAGTAGGTTCGAGCTTTTAATGACTTTAAAGAGAAATTGGAAAATCGGCTTGATGTTTAAGAGCTTTTAATGACTTTAAGAAGGTCCCCAATCTTAAGGAATATTACCCTTCATGTTTGAGCTAGAAGACAGTATCCAATAGATCCATAAATAAGTTTCTCAGCATATCAAATGCGAACTTTTGTTCCATCAGAATGGGGCTCACCTGCTAGATCTATCATGACCATAGGAAAAGAGGAAGAAATAACTCCCGATAAAGATTATTTGTGGATTTGTATAATCCACTATTTTGGTAGCAAGCAAGAAACTCCAAACAAAAAAAATTGTGAGAGAAGGAAAAATATAGTATACTAGTTTATGTTCTAAGGTCAATAAGTTGGTTACATTTAAGTAACATAATTATTCAAAAGTAATATTTAATTTATATCGATGCATATGTATATGACAAAGTCTATAAGATTAACGTTTATTGTAAATGAAATTATCATAAAATTATAAAGTTTGAAAAACTGCAGTATTAAATATAAGATATTTAATAATAAGTATTGATATGAGGTACTGGATCTTATTTGGCTTTGTTGGGATTTAATTATAATTTAAAATCAGTTCACTTAAATTACTAAAATGTTCAAACTCTATAATAAACTTAGGTTATAAAAGAGCTGGTACTTCTTATCTAATCTTCTTTACACTACTTGCAGTTCTTAACACATTTATTTTGATATCGTTAAAGGTCGAATACGCGTGCAATTATGGTGGTTTCAATGAACCATCTCAAACATCATTTGAGAAAAAAAAGACAAGAATAAAGATCAAGTTATGTTGCAAGGTACGATTTACATTTATACATATTATGTTTATGCATTAATCATATAATAGAAATTAATTAATCTTAACTTTTAAGAAATTGAAAGAAAAGGTTTTGTGTTTGTTTCACTATGCATAGGATTAGATTCTACCCTCCCAACAAGTTCCTATTTTGTAGAAAGAACCATAGGTGAAGAGAGTTGAGATAAACAAAAATAAAACCATATGTTGGATGAATGGACAAAAAAAAGAGAAAAATTTACTAATCGTTAAAGAGAAAACTTTTCTCACATAACTGAATCGATTAGTTAATTTGATTAAACAAACTAATGTGGTTACATGTGTAGTTCATTAATATTTATCACAAATGTTCATTCCCTTGGCTAACCTAATTTAGTTCAATATTACTTTACCCCATATTGATGTCCCCTCATACTAACTACTAGCTAATTTGGTTAATGTGATTCTCAAACAACTTTGATTTTGGGTTAAATTAGTCATTACTTCACCAAATTACGTAAATTTTCTTTTTTCATAAATACTAAGCATTTTCTAAATCTCAAATACAAGTAACTATTTCTACCTTCTATGATGTCTGAACATGACAATATTATATACATGTTAGATTTGTTGCCATAAAACTCCTCTAACTATTTGCATATAATTCGTACTATATTTAAGTATAATCGATTAAGCTGCTATAGTTATGATAAGTCTTAAATAGTTTCAAAATATAATAATTCTTATATGAGATACTTTGGTAATATTAAATCAAATGATCAATTACACAACATCATAATGATGAAATTTACATACATACAAGTAGTGTTTCATTAGAGTGATAAATTCTTTATTAGCTTACTCAACTACCTCCAAATAATTTGTATTATATTTAAGTATAATTGATTGAGCTATAATGAATAAGATATGTCATAAGTAATTTCAAAACATAATAATTCTTATATGAGATACCTTAATAATCTTAAGTTAAATAATCAATTACATAATATCATAATGAGCAAATTTAGAGACACATAAATAATATTTCATTTGGAATATTCATAATCAGATCAGTTAAGTGAGCCTATTCTTTAAAAAATATTCACATTGTTTAAATATCTTCATATTTTAGCTTGTAACTTCAATTACTCTCTTCATAAGGAAGAAATTTAATATATGCTAGTCTTTTAACTCTATTAATGTTCAATTTTAATAGAATAATAACTCAAAATAATTTAGCTATAATATGTAAATATAATATGAATCTCATAATTATTATCTCAATATAATTTTATTTACAAAATATATTTATCTTATGATCTTTATCTTACATCTCAGGTAATAACATGAGATAAGATGACAATGGACAAGTAGGCTTGAGCCTTAATGACTTAAAGAGAAATTGGAAAATTGAAAAATCGGCTTCATCACTATTCGACATAGTTTGCATATGTTTAAGTTGCACAAAGGAAGGGAAGAAAGTTGATTGGAAATCATCTTCCAGTATTTGAATAAAGCAATATTTGAGTTCTTAAAAATTCTAAAACCTTTTGAAATTTAGGCCTCTTCTTGTAATTCATTATTTGTAATATTTCTATTAAAAAATTTTATTGTTGGATTGGTTATACTGTAGATTGTTTGCTCTTATAGAGAAGATATTACTTTTCTCCAATTAAATTACAAGGAAATTTCTCATAAATGTAACGAGCTTTTTCCTCGTCAGTGGCGAACTTGATATTTCCAAGATTCAATACAACAAAGCAAAAGAAGATAACATCAGTAGATGAATTTGATAGTTCAGATGTTTAAAAACATTAGATCACTTAGAATAGTGTAATATTGATGTCCGCTCATACTTAATACTATCTAATTTGGTTAATGTGATCCTCAGGAAACTTTGATTTTGGATTAAATTAGGCATTAGTTCACCAAATTATGTAAATCTTCTTTTTTCACAAATACCAAGCATTTTCTAAATCTCTGTTAGGTTCCTCCCTATACACATAGCAAACACAATATTCTCTCTATACACACAGCAAAAAATTCCTACAATAAACCTAATCTATCAACCCAGGTACACAAGGAGAAATTAACGCTACTAATGGAAATATTTCTATTCATCTCAATGTGTAACATATGGAAATAAGAAGACCAGTCAACATCGTTGGAATTCCCTGTAGGCTGCAACCCCACTTTCTAGGCAAAATGCCCAACCACTTTCTACAACTCCCAAGAATAATCTCCCTCTCTCTTTCCGCTCTGCTTTTATGATTTGATTGTTTGTTCTTCCCATTCATCCTCCCCTCTTTCTCTCCCACTTGTAATTATTTTGTAAATGCTTCAGTATATTGCTCCACCTTAGCATCACTTACTATTTCCCTATTTTCCCCCCCTTTTCTTCCTATAATATACTTTATGCATTGCAGACCTAACAATATCTCCCCTTATGATAGCCACCTTGTCCTCAAGGAGAAAGGTAGGGAATTGCGCCTAAATACAGTCAAAAGGTTCCCAAGTGCTTTTCCAACGTGGCAACCCTTTCCACTGGATCAATACTTCGAACATGTCAGAAGAGTTTGTCTGAACTTCTTAATTCATGTTCTAGTTATAATAGTAATTCTATGTATTCAGTGAGACATAATGGGAGGGGTTGGCTAGAGACCTTGGTACCAAAAACCTTTTTGAGTTGTGAGACGTGAAAGACTAGATGGATGGGAGCATAAGGGGTAAGATCTAACTTGTTTATACTTTCTCAATTTTTTCAATGACGACAAAAGGTTCATAATATCGCGGACTGAACTTCATGTTAGGATGAGAAGCTAAAGAACAGAACCTATAAGGTTATAGTTTCAAAAATACATAATCTCCTTCCTAGAATTCAACTTCATTCCTCCCCAAATCAGTAAACTTCTTCATTCTTTCTTGGTCTTTCACTAGATTGTTTTTGTGTTCATCAAGTATTTGATTCCGCTCCTTAAGTTACCGTTGAATCATTCTCACCAAATCTTAATAGAGTAGGGAGATTGCATCCATATAAGGCTTTAAAAGGGGTCATGTCGACAGCCCCATGATAAGTAGTGTTATACCAAAATTATGCCCATAGAATCCATTTTGGCCATTATTTCGGTTGTATTTCAGAAAAACATCGTAAATAAGTCTCTAAACTCTGATTAGACACCTTTATTTGTCCATCAGTTTGTGTATGGTAGGAAAAACTGAGTTTAACAGTTGTACACGAAATGTGAAACAATTCATACCAAATTCGACTTATGAATACCCTATCTAAATCTAAAAAGATGGTGTTTGGGTACCCGTGCAGCCTAACAATCTCCAAAACAAATGCTTCAGCCACTTGTTTTACTATGAATGGTGTTTAAGGGGAATAACATGGCTGTACTTGGATAGCCAATCCACTACGATGAATATAGTGTCATAATCATTGGCTTTGGGCAATCCTCCCACGAAATCTATAGATATATCCTACCATGCTCAGGGTTGGTATCGGAAGGGGTTGTAACAGACTAACTGCTTTAAGGGCTTCATATTTGTTTCTTTGGCACATCTCACATGCTACTATAAATCGCTAGACATCCCATTTTAAACCTTCCTAAAACACTATGGCTACTAGCCTTTTATAAGTTTGATAAATCTGGAATGAACCCCTGAACCAATTAGTGAAGAATGGAAGTTATGCAGTAGTGCTAGAATTAAAGAGGATTCTTTTGGTATTACCAACTATCCTTTGTAAAGCAAGGTTCCTTGTAGTAGAGAATACCCCAGGCACGATTTATAGCCCTTTAATAAATCCTACATAATTTGGTTTAGCTTTGCATTTGTCGCTACCTCTTCCATAAGCCCCTCAATCTGTGGTCTTTGTATTACAGATACTAAGTGTCTATTTGGATGAACTTATATTAGTAAACCTTTTATCAGTAGAGCTTTTCTAAAAAGAACTTTTCTAAGAAGACAGGTACCTGTTTCGCTGTCATTTAAAAAAGAGTTTTTTTGAAAGAGCTTCACACAATAGACTCTTTGATAACATAAAAATAAAAAACACTTTTAATTTTAACTATATTTTATTTTGTAATAAAAATTATTTATACATATAAAAATTATTTAAAATATGTTAAATAATATGTAAAGTACAATATGTTAATTATTATATAATTTTAAACCATATGAAACATAAATGAAAATATATCTATCCAAATATTTTATATGGATTATAATATAAGTAAAATTAATATCAAAAATAAATATTAAAATATATAAAAAGTCAAATAATATTATATAAATCTCAAAATAAACGTGAAGAAATGTTTGTAGATATTGTAGGAATTATGTGTAAAAACATAAGGATAAAGGGGACTAAAAAATAGACTCATTAATTGATCTGAAAAATCTACCTGAAAAGTTGTTTTTTGAAAAGTTCCAAATTTAAGTTTCTTAAAAAGTTATATTTTAGCTTCCAAAAAAGTCATTTTTATAAAAAAAAAAGTACTTTTAAATTTTACAACCAAACACTCATTTTTCTTCAAAACAGCTTTTGTGGTGGAAAAAAAGTGCTTATTCACCATCCAAAAGCTGAAATAAACAAGCACTAACACCAACTCTACTTGTCTAGATAAGGCATTAGTAGCCCCATTTTCCTTCCCTGGTCAATACTGAATTTCAAAATTATACCCCCATCAACTTGATTATCCATTTCTGCTGGTCTTCCCTTAGCACCCCTTGCTCAATTAAAAATTTAGGGCTTTCTGATCGGTTTTGATTACAAAACTTCGTCTCAATAAGTAATGTTGCTATTTCTGAACAACAAACAACATAGCCATCAACTCTATCTCATAAACTAATTTTAGACGATTGTGAGGTGATAAATCATGGCTGATATATGTTAATGGATGCCCTTCTTACATTAACACAACTCCCAGGCCCAGTTTAGATGTGTCAGTTTCCACTATAAAAGATTTCTAGACGTTTGGTATAGCTAAGATAGGCATTGTAGTCATAGCCCCTTTTAAATCCTCAAAAGTTTCAGTCACTTTTGATGTCCACTCAAATCTGTCTTTCTTCAACTATCGAGTGAGGGGCTCTGCTATCTTTCCCTAACCTTTAATGAAACAATGGTAATAACTAGTGAAACCTTGAAATCCTCTTAACCCTTTTACATCTTTTGGTTCTGACCAACTTAACATGGACTCCACTTTTGCTGGATTGGTTGCCACACCCTCTTCTAAAATTATATGAACCAAATATTCAACCCCTTCACTTACAAAAACACACTTTTTTTACCACTAGTTTATGTTCCTTAATCAAGGTTAACATTTTATGGGGGGGTGCTCTAAATGTGTTTGCTTGTCCCAATTGTATACTAGTATATCATTAAAAAAAACTAATATGAACCTTCTCAGGTAGGGTTGAAATACATCATTCATGACTGTTTAGAAGGTAGCTGGTGCATTTGACAATGTGAACGGCATAACTCAAAATTTTTAGTGAACTAGTGATCAATTTGGGTGTTAAAAGTTGTCTTCTCTTCATCCCCCACAGCAATACGAATCTGGTGATACCCTGACTTAAGATCCAACTTTGAAAATATCTTCGCTCTGCCTAGTTCATCAAGTAACTCATCAATTGCTAGGATTGGAAAATTATCTACTGCAGTGATCTTATTCAGATCCCTATACAGAATCTCCAATCACCATCTTTAGTATCGGGCTTAAAAACAAACTATTGCTGGGCTGAATTAATCTGATTTCCATCATCTTTTGAATCAATTTCTCAACTGTGTTCTTTTGATAGTGGGGGTAGCGGTATGGCTGCAAATTTGGAGGTTGTGCTCCTTCCACCGGTCTAATGGAATGGTCTCTAGCTCGTTTTGAAGGTAGGGTGTTCGACTTGGTGAATACATCCTGAAAGTTAGATAACAACTCCAAAATCTCACTATCTTTACTAGCTGATTCCATCACCTATGCGTCCATTACTGCCTTTAATTCTACTATAAAACCATGCCCAGTATCTTTCACCAACTTCATCAAAGTTCTCACAATGACTTCCATATTTGATAGATATGGGTCACCCTTCAAATTAAACCATTTTTGTTCAATTTTAAACTTCAAAGTGAGCAATTGCTAATTCTCTTTTACTTTTCCCTGTTGTGACAACCACTCTACACCTAATATGATGTCAACATATCCTAATTGGAAAGGAAAAAAAAATCCTATTCAATCTCAATCCCTTAAACCTTTAGCTTTATACCTTTATAGACCCCTTATCCCTTAATCTAAAACCCGTCTCCTACTATTACTTCAAATCCTTTAGTAGGCTTAATTTCTAAACTCACATCTTTAACCAAAACCCCAAAGATGAAGTTGTGGCTTGCACCACTATCGACTAGAATGAGTACCGCATGATTTAGAAAAATCATAGTAGACTTAGGCCTCCCTTTGGACTCTCTCATTAACTCCAAAATTTGGTTTCTATCTTCTGCCTTTTAGGTTGTCCCTATTACTTGAGCCAATGTATTAGGCTCCAAAATTCTTATTTTAGCCCGAATCTCCCCCTTCAACCCATTAATGGCCTGCTTTAGCAATTCTTCTGATAGGTCAGTCAATGGTGCTGTTAACTTCTCAAACTAACTTCTATACTCAGCCACCGTGCCTCGTTATCAAAGTGACAGTAACTCCTCATAAGTCGTCCCCTCCTACGAAATTTTATCTCTCTCCACAATACAGTTCACCACAAAATACCTCTCTACTAAAAAAATTCACCTTATTGGATCTTCTCTGATGAACATCGGTAGATCCAGACACTGTGGGTTTTTCTCCACTTCCACCACTGTGCATGGGGTTTCATTTCCCTAATGTGACATTGGTTTTTCGACAACCTTATCTTTGGTTCTCTCTGCCTTTGATTAGCCCCTTCATTCCTCTCTTCCTATTCACACTCACCTCTTTGAGTCATTGAATGCTCGGCAGGATCTTTTCCCCTTCTTTTTCGTTGATTGTTCTGGTAAATCAATGTCACTAGATCCTTAAGTTCATCGATCGCTTCTCGTATTGTTCGAATGTCATCCTCCAGTCTCCTTATTTTTCTAGTCAGTTCTCTTTCTACTTGTTCAATCCTTAAATCCATTCTAGTACCAACCATAACCTAGTTCCAGTTGACTCTTATACCAAACGTGTTAGGTTCCTCCCTGTAAACACAACAAACAATTCCTACAACAAACCTAATTTATGAATTCAAACACACAAGGAAAATAAACGATGGTAATGGCAATATTGCTATTCAGCCCAGTGTTCAAATACAAGACCATAAACATATGGAAATAAGAAGACCAGCCAACATCCCGAAATTCCCTCTAAGCTACAACCCTACTTCCTAGGCAAAATGTCCCACCACTTTTTACAACTCTCTAAAATAATCTTCCTCTCTCTCTCTCTTTTTTCTTTGATTAAAGGAAAACTATAGGAGCAGATTACAAAACAAGTATGGGGAAATAGATTCCTGACTTATCCTCGAAGAGGAAACATTGGCACCCAATAGGTGCAGTATCAAAATAGGTTACACCAACAGCAGAATGTTCAGCCTGGGTGATAAGTCAGTCTGCACATCTGTTGCTCTCTCGTTATACATGTCGATGAACAACAGACCAGTTCCATGTAAATAGTTCGTGGATGCCCGCGACAATAGGGTTGAGCACCTAAGTACGATTGCTAGAGGAGGAGAGGAGTGTGTGCATCGTGATCGAATCCACTTCCAGTTCTATGCGGCGGAAGCCCAGGCTCTAGGCGAGTGAGAGGCCTGTAAAACTCCCCAGAGTTCAATAGAAATTGGAGTGCAGCATCCGAGATTCTGAGTGAAGCCGCCAAGCCAATTGTCTTAACTGTCGCGTATAATGCCACCTGCTGTAGTTGTGAATATGTCGCGATTGTTGGCTCTGTCTGTGTTTAATTTGATCCATCCCGGCGGTGCCTTGCTCCAACGGATGAGTATCTTGTGATGGAGGCGATATCTGGTGTCAGTTCGACTTCGTCTCTCAGAAGACATGTGGAGTTGACCTACATAAGACAAAATGAGAAAATCAAGAGAGGAAGGTCAAGTGAATTGATGATCAAATAAAGACTTGTTCCGTCGTTCATCCTCCCTTCCACTTTTCTTTTATGATTTAATTGTCTGTCGTTCCCATTCATCCTCCCCTCTTTCTCTCCCACATGTAGTTATTTTGTAATTGCCTCAACAAAATGCTTTGCCTCAGCATCGCTTACTATTTTCCTATTTTGCCCCTTATTTCTCCTATAATACACTTTATGAATTGGAGGCTTAACAATCTCAAATACAAGTAAATATTTCTACCTTCTAGGATGTTTGAACATGATAATATTACATAGATGTTAGATTGGCTGCTATAGAACTCCTCCAACTATCTCCATATAATTAATACTATATTTAAGTACAACCAATTAAGCTACTATAATTATGATAAGTATTAAATAGTTTCAAAATATAGTAATTCTTATATGAAATACTTTGGTGATATCAAATCAAATGATCAATTACATAACATCATAATGAAGAAATTTACAAAAAGACAAGTAATGTTTCATTAGAGTGATAATTCTTTATAGGCTTACTTAACTATCTCCATATAATTTGTATTATATTTAAGTACAGTCGATTGGGTTATTATGAGTAGGATATATCATAAGTAGTTTCAAAACATAGTAATTCTTATATAAGATACCTTAATAACCTCAAATAAAATTATCAATTACATAATATCATAATGAGCAAATTCATATACATATAAATAATATTTCATTTAGAATCTTCATAATCGAACCAGTTCAGTGAACCTATTATCTAAAAAATATTCACATTGTTTAAATATCTCAATATTTTATTTTATAACCTCAAGTACGTTATTGATACGGAAGAAATATAATATAGCTAGGCTAGTCTCTTTACTCTATTAATGTTCAATGTTAATAGAATAATGACTAAGAACAATTTAGCAATAAGATGTAAATATAATATGAATCTCATAATTTTTATCTCAATAAAATTTCATTTACATAATATATTTATCTTATGCTTTTTATCTTACATCTTAGGTAATTAAACAAATACACATAAGATAAATATATCTTTAATTAATTATATCATAAAATCAACAACTAATTGATTGAAGGTAGAGTATAAACCAACAACTTTATCGTATAGTCTAGTACCTATACTTTATTTTAATTTTTCATAACTTATGATTTAGACTAATAACAAGAAAAATTTTCAATAATTTCCTGCATTGAGTAATTGACATTCCAAACATGAAATCCCTCAAAACAGGATAATATTCAAGTCCACTGATACTTACTAGTACTTGGTTCGTGTGCTCCTCAAACAACTTTGATTTTGGGTTAAGTTAGGCAATATTTCATCAAATTTTGTAAATTTTCTTCTTTTTTTTAGTAAGTACCAAGCATTCTTTAAATCTCAAATATAAGTAATTGATTCTGCATTCTATGATGTCTGAACATGACAATATAACATGCATGTCAGATTTGTTGCCATGGAGCTCCTCCAATTATCTCCACATAATTCATATCATATTTAAATACAACTAATTGAGCTACTCTAATTATGATAGGTCTTAACTAGTTTTCAACTATAGTAATTCTTATATAAGATATCTTTATAAGTTCAAATTAAATGATCAATCACACAACATCATAAACGAGAAAATTTACATACAAACAGGTAATGTTTCATTAGGGTGACAAATTCTTTTTAGCTTTTTCAACTATTTCCATATAATTCGTACTATATTTAAGTACAACCGGATAAGCTAGTCGGATTAGAATATGTCATAACTAGTTTCAAAATATAGTAATTACTAGATACCTTGTTAATCTCAAATCAAATTATCAATTATACATTATACGAGGAAATTCACAAATACACAAATAATATTTCATTTAAAATCCTCATAATATCTTCATATTATAGTTTATAAGATCAACTACTTTCTTCATAAAGAAAAAACATAATGTGTACCAGTTTTTTCACTCTGTTAATATCCCTTTTTAATAGAACAATAACTATAAATAATTTAACGGTAACATGTAAATATAATATGAATTTTATAATTATTATCTTAATATAGTTTCATTTCCAAAACATATTTATCTTCTGAACTTTATCTTACATCTTAGTTAATTAAACAAATATACATATTATACAGATGTCTTTAATCAATTATATCACAAAATCAACAACCAAACTAATTGAACAACTTTATCTTGTATATTCTTGTACCTATTCTTTAATGTAATTTTTCATAAGTTATGATTTAGTCTAACATGCATGCAAAAGTTTCAATAATTTGCTACATTAAGTAATCAAATTATGTAAATTTTCTTCTTGTTTTCACAAATACCAAGCATTCTCTAAAGTCTAAATCTCAAATATAACTGTTTCTGCCCTCTACGATGTCTGAACATGTCAATATCACATGCATGTCGGATCTGCTGCCACAGAACTCCTCCAACTAACTTAATGTAAGCAAACATTTTGACAAGGAAATGCATCAGAATTAACGAGTAAAACAATAGAATCTACACCAGTGCAAATCTCTTCCAATTCCAAATGTCAGAGAGGGCCAGAAAATCACCGCCACGCCTTCCTCTGAAGGTGAAGTTCATGCTTGCCACTCACACCTTCGGGTCGGATGCCGCTCGTCGCTCCGACCTCACCGTAAACCGCAGCCTTTTAAGCGTCTTCGACCCCAAAGTACCTGCTTCCGCGAAGCCCATCGATGGTGTCACATCCTTTGACACCTCTATCGACCACCATGATGGCAACCTCTGGTTCCGCCTCTACAACCCCACCACCGCACCGACCGGAGGTTCCAGGATGCCCCTGATCGTTTACTTTCACGGTGGTGGATTCTTCTCCATGGGCGCAGACACCAAGCGGTTCGACCAATTATGTCGGCGGTTTACCCGTGAAGTCCCTGCTGTCGTTATCTCCGTTAACTACCGTCTAGCACCCGAATATCAGTATCCATTGCAGTACCAGGATGGCCTCGACGCGTTAAAGTTCATAGATGGCATGAACTTCGAGAATTTCTCTGCAAAAGTTGACCGTGGACAGTGTTTTATGGCTGGTGACGGTGCAGGCGGTAACCTAGCTCATTATGTTACACTCAGAGCTAGCGAATACGATTTCTCCAACCTGAAGATTATTGGGCTTATAGCGTTACAACCATTTTTTGGAGGAAAGGAGAGAACTGAGTCTGAAATCAATCTGGATGGAGTAGCTCCTGTACTGAGTGTGGAGCGTACGGACTGGGCTTGGAAGGCCTTTATGCCTCAGGGATCAGACCGAAACCATCATACGATAAATGTTTTCGGACCAAACGGAGAGGACATTTCCTGCAAGAAATTTCCACCCACACTGGTTTTTGCTGGAGGCTTTGATATATTGCAGGATTGGCAGAGAAAGTACTGTGAAGGGTTGAAGAAATGTGGGAAGGAAGTGAGGTTGGTAGAATACCCTGATGCTATACATGGATTCTATACTGTGCCTGAATTGCCTGAAACTTCTCTGATGATGGGTGAGGTGAGGGCTTTTGTGCAAAATCGGTTGCGATCTCTTATTAATGAGTAGATTCTGTAATTGATGAATTGTACTCTTTCTGATAATTCAATGTATTAACTAATCGCAAATTAGGAGTGCAAATTATAATGATACTCTTGGCATGGCAGGGATATGAAGACGGGTTTCAGTAAATCTTCTTAGTTGGTTTTCTTAATTTCAAAGAGAAAGCGCATGAACCATACTTCTAATTGATGTAATTACAATAATCGGTCCAAAGTTTATCATTTTAGTTTCTGGTTCTATCTTTTCCATTGCCAACGTCTCTCCTGATCTCTCATTTGTTTCTCTTTATTTTCCCTTTGTAGCCTTATTTTTCTTTTTGTAAGCCTCTCTCTCTTCTTTTTCACAACTCTCATGTCTACCTCCACAATGTTGCTCTTCTAGAATTCGGTGCTCCAACAACTGTAAAGAATCTATTTGAAATACTTAGTTTCATTCCTTTCCTGAAAACCCTAATGTCTATTAAAATTAACTAAAAGAAACCCTCCATGGCCTCCTCTCACTGAAGGCATTAGACACATAATTCGTAGATTTCCATATCGTAGAATTAAAAAAAAAGAACAAAATCAATGCACTGTAGAGAGACGACGCTTGCACACTCTCTTTCTTCTTTCTACAACTCAGTATGTGAAAGAAATCTTAATATATAAACCCTCTGAGTCACGATTTTGTTTTCTTATGTAAAGTGGTGTTCCTTATCACCAAATCAAAATCCAGTCTTTGAAAGCAAAGGTCCTGGTGGATGAACTCTCAATGTCTCTTTCACATTTGCTTGAACATATATAATAAGTTAAGAGAAACTAGAGAGAGAGGAGAAACCAAATTTCCAAACAGAAATTGGAGAGGAGAGGGTCTTGAAGACTTGAAATTAGGGTTTTAGAGAATTAGGAATTAGGCATTATGTCTCAATTAAGTTGATTAGAGTGTTTCATATAATTAAAAATAATTAATATTCGTAAATCAATAATGCACAAATAACTAAAATAATTTTACACCGCAAGAAAAATAGAGTTTATCGACGGAATTTGTACATATTTCGTCGGTAAGCTTATTTAACGACGGAATTTATTAACGGAAAAAGGCGTCGGAGATATGGTTGTTACTAAATTTAACGACGGAAATTTTCGTTGGTAAATTTACCGACGGTAAAAAATTTTGTCGGTAAGTTTACCGACGATTTTTTTGTCCTATCAATAAATTCTTCTGTCAGAAAATTACCAATAGAATTTGTAATTCCGTCGGTAATTAGCGACGGAATTTTTTCCGTCGGTAAAATCCAATATATTTATCAACGAAATTTTTTTCCATCGGTAAATTTGCTGAAAAATATTTTTTAAAATCTACCTGCA
>JANTPM010000244.1:6076222-6094147 GCA_025434745.1 Erythroxylum divaricatum | reverse complement strand
ATTTATTCATAAAGTCTGTACACAACTTTGTACAAAATGCGCTAAAGGCGATTGCCTTCAGGGCACTACTCTAACAAATAATTGTCAAAACTATTCAAGAAATTAACTACTCGGTATACATATTAACTTGCATATTAAGTTACCACTACTCTATGAAGGTGGATCATCACAGTCTGCAGCTGCAACTGAATCACCTCCTCCCCCTTCAGGGCCTACAATTGCAGATAATGCATCATCTGCTGCTACTCATGCTACACCATCCACCACTCCTACATCATCCACTACCGTTTTATTTGATGAAGGAGACGGCTGCCAGCTTAGAATTGAGGGACCTAATGGAAGAAAATACATAATAATTGTCAATAATCTGGAAGTGAAATCACATGAAACACTATATGTTTATAATTAAGTTATAGGTTTAAATTTTTGCAAATAGTATAAAATTGTTTGTTCTTATATTAGGTTGATTCCGATTAGATCGTGTTCCAGAAATATGACATCTAAATTTAAGGAGAAGATTGATCCTGAGGGTTATGTGTGGAAGAATATCTCTCAGGCCACAAAGGCATTTTACTTTCAAAAGTTTGAGAAACAATAAAAAATATTTTCTAAATTAATTGATTTGTATACATTAATTAGATAAATATTATTACATTATAAGTTATCAAAATTTTTCAGAAAGAATTTTTCTGAGATTCTAATTTCGACACTGTCATACATAAAGTATGGGAGAGACAAGCTCTTATACATTATCATGACTTTATTAGTGCAATACACAAGGTTAGTGTATGATCACCTTATATTTCTGAGCAAATATGGAGTCGTTGGTAAGAGTATTGAACATTACCTAAGGCAATATCCAGGTCAGAATGTAACTCGGCTAACAGACGTAGAGGACCGGGAAGAGAGAGTCTTCCTGTACATATGGGAGGATCAATCAACCACCTCGACAATGTAGAGAGACTTGTAAGTATCTAAACTTAACACTTATATTCTAATTATTTTACTTTGTTGTATTTCAATTTAAATTGATGTGTGAATGTTACGATGAAAATATGTGTATTATGGATAATGATAAAGGTATAAATGTATGGTACCATAGATGATTGTGTTCAGTTATTTTGTTTGTTCAATAGGGTGTAAATATCATAAAAATAGAGAAAACTCTGCCGAAATTTTTATAAATTCTGGTTCACATATAACATTTTAGGTTAAATATGCAGGAAAAGTCTATGAGCATGAGGCCTACACCTTGTCAGTTGTTTTTGCACACTCACACTCAAAAGCATGACGATGTGACATTCATCAGCATCCAATGTAGAGAACTGAATGTATGTGAAATTTATGCTTTAATATTAATTCTTAATAATTATCACTTACTAATATAAACGTTGCCTCCTACTAAGACCAAATACCAAATACAATAAAGTATTCAGCGACAGTCTCAGCATGAACAAGCTGTTGATGAAAGTCAGATGTATCTTGATGCAATGGGTAGTTGGGACTATCGTGCAAGGATTTTCGGGCTAGGTTCATTTGCAAACACATGTTATTTACAATCCTCCACGTCTAGTACAACAAAATCTAGTAAACGGTCGCAAACCATTGAAGTCAATCAACTTCGGACCATAGCGGACACATTGATGGACTACATAGCTCAACTGAGACATGAGGTGGATGAGTTGAAGACGAGGGGTAGCATCTCAGAACACCCGCGGTCACCAGGACATTAGGATTATTGTAGTCATTTGCTTTGAATTACAAAGACTTATTATGTACACTATAATTTTTTATTATCAATTAAGATAATTTTAACTTTATATCATCAATTAACTTTCTGTTTAAAATAATTAAATATATAAATAAATCAAAATATTATGCACAGATAATTCATAACTATTAAAATTATGCATTAATCGTAAGATCATGAAATAAAATTAAATGTTAGGATATTTTTCAAAAAAATTTAGTTTTCTTTACCAACGGAAAATAAAAGTACGTCAGTAAAATACATTATATTTACCGATGGAAAATATAAATTGTCGGTAAAATGTTTGATATTTCTCGACGACTACTCTTTGTTCCGTCGGCAATATTGCAAGTCATCAGGATTTTCTGAACTATAGTTTAACGACGGTCAATTGTAACTGTCAAAATATCATCGACGGAGTGACCATTACTGTCAGAAATTATTGTAACGGAAAATTTATTCCGTAGGTAAATTTACCAACGGTTCACATACCATCCTTCCGTCAATATATTTACCGATGTTTATATAATATGTCTGTCGTTAAATTTACCTATGGCCGTTTTAATGATGTCATTGTCTGTCAGTTGATTCTGTCGCTAATTTATATTACCGACATAATATAACCATTTTCTGCTGGTAATTTTCATCGCTAAACAACAATTTTCTTGTAGTGATAGATGTAGAAATAGAGATAAAGATAAGTTTATCCTATTCTCATAAATTTCATTGATTTAATCGCACATACAAATTTAACTTTATTAGTAGCTACTATTTAAAATTGTGAGATTACTAGTGCATCACCAAAACCTACATCACCAAAACCTATAGGAATAGCATAATTTATTACAATTAGCATTAGATTATGCTTCTCAGGGATAAATATGCATACCAACAAGAAACTAGAGATTTTCCATTCTATGTTTTTCACTCCAAATTTTTTACTCTTTACTTGTCTATGTCAGGATACTTCTTCAAAATCTCGCGGAAAAATTAGAATTCCAAGTACAAATGTTTCATCCCCACTAAACAAAATGATCTTATGTAGATGTTAGAAACTCTACTTTAGGACCTCTCTTGTCCTTTTTCAAATCTCTTCTGTTGATTACACACACAAAAAACTAACCATTGCTTACCATGGTTCTTGTTCTCGATCAAGTAACTACATCTATCCTTCACTTCTATCTACTGCTTTTCCTAGCCCTCTAAAACCCAACTCACTCCTCCCCATCAACTGCTCAAAGGAACACTTTCTGAGATCAACGTTTTATTGTAGTTTAATCACTTCAGTTCATGTGCAACTAATCATGATAAGGGACTTGAAAGTTCTTATCTGTGTTTATTGATGAAAGATCTTGAAAAGCTTGAGATGGTTATTCATCCAAAAAATCTAAATTGTTCACACTACAACCTGATTCGTAGATGTTCACTGAAGTATGATGAAAACCAGGAATATGAACTTAGGACAAGGATCTCCTTTGACATTCCTGATGATACTCCCAATATTTGTAATGAATGTGAGAAATGTAATAGGAACTGTGGTTTTGGGTTAAGGAATATGAACTTGCTCTAAATTCTACTAGTTGTTTATTTATTTGTTTAATGCAGAACAAGAACAAATGTTTCCGTGATTTTTGCTTCTTTGGGTGGACCAAAATATTGTGATGTGAAATTGTCATTACAACTTTATTTCAAAATGGGGTTGTCATTACTCTTATGTCTTAGGTGTTTCAACCACATCAAATGAGACATTTGGCTGTTCAATATTTATAATAATATTGCTTCTAGTTTAATGGTAGTTAGACGACGTTATTAGATTATTATAAACCTTTACTTTAAATGATAATGTTAACTTCTTTTGATCTATCTAAATTCCTATGAAAATACTCAAAGAAATATTAAGATATACTACTCATGTCCTTATAAATCTTTTTTTAAGTCAAGCCCTTATAAATCATTTTACTAATAAATAGCTAATACAAAACAAATAATTTTACCAATCATCTTTAAATAAATAGCTGAAGTTATTCGTTGGTCAAATTAACTATATTAATCTATTGTTAGCTAATTATTGATAGAATCAGTTAATAGTTAACGCGATCTATTGATTGCCAAACAGGGCTTAAATCTTCAAAAAGACATTATCACATAATCTATAAAAAGATTCTGGCAGTCAAAGAGGTACAAAAAATTTTATCAACTACAGACTGCAAAACCATGCTCTTTATTTAAAACTTTCCAACCTTACACAAGATACTCTCTACATGATAGCAGACAAGTCTCAGAATTATACCATTATTGTACAAATTCCATGATAGTTGCCCGTGCAATATGTTTAATATAATAAGTTTCAATTTTCAATTTAATAAAAATAATAAAATCTTACACAAATTTAAAAGTTTAAAGCTAAAAATGTATTATTTTACAAGTCATCTTCAAATTACTACATAATAAATTAGTTAATTATAAATATTAAAATAATTTGATGAATTATTAAACCAATTTAATACATTTTCTTGCCTCCTTTGGATTTATGAGTACATTGAACTGCTTACATGGCTTAGACTAAGAGCTTTTGAAACCTGCATAACAAAAACCTAATTCTCAACTGCGCTTTTTACCACTAAACTAATAGCTTGTCGTGTGGGCCTTTCGTTGCAGTTTCGTTATGCCAACAATGAGACGGAAGTCTCGTTCTCCTTTTTCTTCTTTTATGTAGAGGTAAAAAATTAAAATTGCATGTGTGCTTTTGTAATCTTATATGGCTAGTCCCTATGTAACATTAGCCTTGTTTGCTAATTAGTGTATTGCATTAGTTGTTGACTGCTTCTATTAGTGATTAGCTGACAGCGAATTAATATAGCTGATTTGATCAGCGGATAACATCAACTATGTTATTTAAAGATATTTGATAAAATTAGTTGTTTATGTGTAAAATGACTTATGAAGATATGACTTAAAAAAACTTATAAGGACATAAGTATTAGATGTTTATATCTGAGTATTTCTTTGAATATTTTCATAAAAATTTAGATAGAACAAAAGAAGTAAACATCATCATTTTCTTTTATATCTTTCATCGAGCGTTAAGAATGCTGAAAACCCTCTCCATGCCACTTTTCAATGATGTATGAGTTCGATTAAAAACTTCTTGAGATTCGCTTAAATTTGCGAGGGCCAATTGAAGAACTTGAGTGATCATTAAAATGTCACTAGAAATAAGCTTGAGAATGGGTATGATCGGTTCACACAAGAGTTTTTTTCTCTCTCAAATGCAACACTAACAAGCTTAATATGAAATTGGGTCTATAAAAATGATATCAATTTAATTTCTAATTTAAGGAAATATAATTTTTTGTTATTTTAATTTTAATTTTTTAAATTTGAAAAATTGAAACTATATTTTTTAATATATTAAATTAAAATAAAATTAGTTTGAAAAAATTGTTTATATTAATCTCTTAAAAGTTAAACCTAGATAAAAATAATTAATTTAAATTTGAATTATTAATTTTATATTAAATTGAATTGAATTAAACACAATATATAAGTGATAATAATATTATATACTAAATATTACTATAAAAATAATATTATATACTAAATATTACTATAAAAAGGGACCGAAATATCTGGTCTATATAAAAGTAATTAATGTAATATAATAAGAGATAAAAAATTTAAAATTATTTAATTTTGAAAATTTTAATTTAATATTAATTTTTTTAAAATTTTTAAATTTAATGAATGACTTTTTAAAATTTGTGTTAATTAAGTCAAATTTATATCTATCTATATCTCTTTGAATAATTTGTAATAAATTTTAGATACAATAGTCTTTTAGTTCTTTAATTTCTCAATTTTTGAAAGAAAATGTTCATCATAGTAGCGTTTTCAAAATCAATGGATTGAGTTCAATCCACTAACTTAATCAACTAATTGTCAAACATAATTATAGCGGTTTGATATTGTTAAACAATTAAAACCTTTTAATCTGCCAAAAGATGGCTGATAAATTATTTACCAAACAAGGTTATATTAATCCGTTGATAGCTAACCGTTGATAGAATCTAACTGTTAATGCAATCCGTTAATTGCCAAAAGGGTCTCATTATCTTTTTTATTATAGGATCTAAAGTTTAAGATTTAAGGTTAGCTTTATGATTTGAACTTTAGAAATAAAATCTAGGGTTAAATTTCTAGAATCATTTATAGTTTAATGATTTTACAAGTTAGTCTTCAAAACTTAACATTATAGTCTTCAAAACTTAACATTATAGCCACACCCTAAACTTTAAGAAGTTGTAGCGATCTATATTATTGTCACCTTATTATAATCACCCTTTAATTTCTCTCGCATTTTTATTGCACAGATTATATTTTCACGACAATTCAACATATAATTTTTCTTATATATTAGTTGTTGAATAGTATCATTAATAAAGATATATCAAACATTTCATTAGATTTTTTAATAAGTGTGTATGCATCCAAAATTACTTTTATTTAATAAGGGCAAACTTTAAAGTAACAGGTAAAGTTACTCCTAAAGAAAGATTGGCTACATTGACATTAATAACCCTTCTTCCACTCCCGCAAACGGGAGAATCTTATGTATTGAGTAACGATGAGTTTGTGATTTATTATTAATGATACCTTTAACTTCTTAAAAAAAAGAATATTAAGAACTATGTTTTTTCATAAGCATGAAAGAGTATCGTTATGTTTGGTTTTATTTTATTTCCAAATTTAATTGAGCATTTAGTTTTAATTTATTTTATCTTTCATAATTTATAAAAATTAATTAATTATTTTCAATTTTATTATAATTTGATCAGCAATTAATTAAATATATGCCATTTAATTATTTAATATTAATTACTATTAGGAAATTATGACATATAATTAATTATTCAATTTATTTTAGTTTTAATGATTAATTTAAGATTTAAAATTGTTTTGCAAGCTATTTAATAATTATAATTTTAAAATTTCAAATATCATTAAAATATAAATTTCAAAATTTGTATAAAAGATTATAATATTTTAAGAAATAAATTATCTAAATGAAAGATTTCAAATATGTTAGATAAAAAGATTTGAAAATTTTTGCCACTTGTATCGTTTTATTAGATATAAGAAGACACGTAATCCGAGAGAAACAAAAACTGAAGAACATGGATCGGTTGAAGACAACGTAAAGGTCAACCATCCGAAACGATGACGTGGCCTCTCGGAATGCATTTACGCAAAAGAGATGATTGCAAAAATTATCAAACGCAAAGTTGCAAGCTTTCCTACATCACATGATGAGAATCTGTTTGCCCGCTGTACTCCCACTGACTCTTATCTGAATTTGAGAGAAGACTCGAAATTGATTGTGTTGGCGTTAAGAGAAGTGAAGAGGGGAAATGGCGATTTCGAGGAGTGGATTTGCCACTTGGTTTGACAAGAAGGTGGCTGATCCTTTCTATGAGATCCTTCGCAGGTACAATGCCAAGTGCCCTTCTTTGCTTTCTTTCTGTTAATAAATGGGTTAATGAATTGGTTGATTTTCCTTGGTTATTTGTTGCAGAGGTGCAGAGCCAAGACAATTGGCCTTCTCTGCTGCTCTTGGTATTACTCTCGGCATCTTCCCCATTTGCGGTATGCTTTTTTAACTGCTATTTCTAATGTTGCCTTGTATAAAGCTTCGAATTTTCCGCTTGCATGATGATCTACTGGTTACCCGCATTCGCTGTTAATCCCCTCAAGTTTTGTGAGGATGATGTCAGAAATTTTTTGTGTCAACACAATGTAAAGAGTGCCCTATTCCTTTCATGTGAGGTTTCTTTTTGCCATGACCTTGTAAAACCCATTTCTTTTGAGAGGAAATACGATTAAGATTGACGAAGGAAAGAGTGAGTGTTAGCTGGAGGTTATTAATCCTGCAGAAAGAATTACTTTAAAAGTACCAAAACTCCACAAGGTATCAAAGTACTAGAAAAGAGCCACCCACATACCGTTAAGCTATGTTTGGTTAGACTTATGCTTTTTAACGGAACATTCCATCCTAAGCCTCCAAATCGGAAGTTTTTTATTTTCACTGTTTACGATGGAATGAGATGTAATATGAAACTCTTTTCTTCCATCCCATTATAAACCCTCTTCTCAAATGATGGAATAATATTACATTCCATTCTATTCCATTAATAAACCCCCAACCAAAAATAACCTTAGCTTATGAAGGATTTACATTCCATTCAGCGTAGCTGTTTTTCTTTTGTTTTGCTCTTGGATGTTATTATGGTTGAGATTTGATAGTTCTTTAATCTCATTATATGGGTGAGAATGGATGTTTCCTTTTTAGTACTAGTTTCTACTGCAAAGAACTGGCTGGTACGCCTTCTGTCACCAGATTAAACTTGAATAGACTGTGTGCTTGCTGTGTATCCCCGACTCCCACTCCTACTCCCTTGTCCTATTTCTATTCCACTCTTGGATAATGGAATTAAGGATTTCTTTCTTTAACTTATGCCTGATTTTTCATATTTTTACTTTTTATCTTGTACATTTAGATCTTATGCTTCTGAATCTCAGTATACATTTGTGGGCAAACTCTGCAGCCTTTTTTAACTTATGCTTCTGAATCTCAATATACATTTGTGGGCAAACTCTGCAGCCTTTTTTAACAGTTTATTTGGTTGATCATGGTATCTTTACTAACAAATGAAACTGTTGCGATTGCTCTAAGTCTAGCTTTAGGTTTTCTACAATAGAAGATGAGTTTGTGAAGTATATAGCAGCTTCAATTCTTGGACCCAAGTAACCATATATTGTTGTTCACAGGGGTCACTGTTCTGCTTTGTGGGGTGGCTATTGCTTTACTTGGGTCTGTTTGCCACGCTCCAACTGTGATGTTAGCTAACTTCATTGCTACACCAATAGAATTGAGGTAGTTTCGTCTCTGTGCATCAGTCTTTAACATTTATATCTTTTTACTGATTAATTTGAGAATATATATATATATAGCATTATTTTGTTTACACTTAATTTACTCAATGTTGGTGACTTTTAGCACTTTAATTATCTGAGTGATAATCTTCTGGATTAATATTCAACATGTCCTTATTCTATCAATGCACTTGACCATCTTATTACCTTCCCATAAATCTTATTCTCAGGAGTTTAATCTTGTTTTATTTTTTCAAGCCTTGTGGTACCCTTCTTGCGATTTGGTGAAGCTATCTCTGGTGGGCCTCATTTTCCATTGACATCTGATGCTTTGAAGAAGGTTTTGACTGGCCAGGCTTCACATGATGTCATTTTAAGTATTGCACATGCGGTAGGTAGCCAATTCGAGGGAATTTAAGTATTGAAAATTTTGAGTATGCTGTTGCCTTACTGCTTCAGGTAGTTAGTGCCTACTTTTCTATGCCTGCTTGTGTTCGTAGTCGGTAGCATAGCTACTTGTATGCATTATTGGGTGAGAAATTTAAGAATGAGATGATGCATAGCCATGAGAAATATATATCTGAGTATAATACTATGCAGAGCAGCAAAAGAAATTGCAACTTAAATTCATGATGAGAACAGACCTATTAGAAATGTCAGGAGTCAGTGCACCTTGTTTTCGCTTCATCGGCATATTTGTGATTTCTCTTTTTCAATAAACTTGTTATCTCCATTGCTAGTATAAGAATGCTGTGGTATAATGTCACATGCCCTGTGCAATATAACAAACTTCCAGCGATTAACAGGGGATGATTGCCCTGCCCTCTGAACTTCCTATTCTCTTAAAGCACCTAAACATTATTCTCCTATACCAAATTTCTGGTTGCGATGAAGTGGCCTGAAAATGAAATAGAGAAACTGAAGATGTCTTTGTGGGAACTTTTAACATAGAAAACACTTTTTGGTGGGAAACACCTCTTCCACCCAAAACACAACTATCCCAACACTAATTTCTTGTACTTTATAGTGCAGTTTATTGTCCTCAGAAATATAAATTAATGCTGAACTAAATGGATACATGCAAGTCTTATTCCTGGTGTTGGATGTTGGAAAAACTTAAGATTAGGAATAAATCTATGCAACTTAAATGTCTTGCATCAGTATAGCTTGGGCCTTCAATTTTCTTCTGTAAGTCCACTTCTCTGCAAATTGATAGATAAACAAAATGACAAAGAAATGGCAAGGTTGCAGTGAATTTCAAGTGATATTGTATATTCCTCATTTTTTTCTCTGTTTATTAACCTATATTGCAAACTGTAGCCTTAATGGTTGTATTGAAGAGTACAGAAGCCTGTCGCTATGGCCTAACCAAGATAATTTGTGTCGGGATAAGGTGATCTTATGGCATCGCAATAATCTTGCAGTTGTTAGGATGGCTTGTTGCTGGACCCTTCATCCTTTCTGCTCTATACATAATATCCTTGCCATGTTTCAAGATCTTGGTTCGCAAGTTCAGCACTGTTATTTCAAGCCCAAAGAAGCCACCTAATTCTCATGCAGAAATCAGGCTTAAGGTGAGAGATGTTTAATTAAATGGAACCGCCATATGCTTTCTTAAGCTACTGACAAGGAAGATCATTGATTGACATTGTAATTGTTTATGTATATACAACCTGCTGAAAATGATTTTGTACATAAATGCCATGCCCTGACAGGAGTATGTTTTAGCCATTATTTACATACTTTTGTATATTTTCCCTGCTCATGAAAGTGGAAAGCTCTTGATTAACTCGATCAACTTTTTATATTGGAAGTATGAACTCTGGACTGCATTCATTCAGTTGACGATTAATATTTGGCGGGGGTTCAACTAACCTCAAATTCCAGTACAGTTTTCAACTCTATGGAAGGTAGTTTTCGACTCGTTTACAGGGTTGGCATTCTCAATCCATTATGGAATGCAATCACCAGAGCTATAATACTTCTTAGTTTGGTGAGGAGAATCCTAGACTTTGCTAACCTGGAGACTTTTTCCATGTTCTGTGTCCATAATATCTCACACACACATACACACAAGTAGCTATCTTTTGTGCCTTCATGGTTGGGGCAATAAATTATTCTACATAGGTCGTCGTATTATACCATAATAAGCTGACCTTTGGATGTAAGTAAGAGCCATCGTGAACAGGACAGGTCCTAATGCTTATCGTCAGCTGTAATTTGGTGGCATGCAAATCAATCTATATTCACAAATCTGGTCTCACATTCCAATTCTGTGTCAAACCAATCCCTTGGCTTATTGTTGCTGTCCTTTTCAATTTCAATTTGTACACATGAATTAAAATACTAAAATCACAACGAATTGCTGTGAAGGATATTTGTATTGTTAATTAGATTGAAATCTTAATCACGCACACTAAAACGTGAAACGGATAGTGTTCCCTTTTATTTATAATATCAGTATCTTAGTGACATTGGCATTTTGTCAGATCGAATGTATATCATCACCTTTGACAGTCGCCCTCATCAATTAATTAAAATTCGTTAAATTTAACAAATTTTGGTGCTTGACTTGCCGATTTTTATCATTTCTAAAATGTTAATAAAAACAAAATTTGGAATTTTTTATAATTTTATTTTTAATAAAAAATAATTATCAAGGAGGACTGAAACTAACTCTATTTTTTCTCCCACACTACACATAAGCTTACTTAAGTTATTCTAATGAAGAATTAGAGCTAGAGCACATGCTTTTGTTCTTGGAATGTTACAATAATAATTTGAAGAACGGTGTAGTTTCAGCAGACTGCGGATCACGGAGAGGTTACGACATCGTATTCACTCCCAGTCAAGAAGCTAACGTCAGTTTCCAAGAAGTTGACGGCGGATATGCTGGCCACTTCCACGTGCCCTAACCTAACCTAACGGCTATCCCCATTATTATATGTATATATTTGTATTTAGACTCAGTCGGGATAATGATAATTCCATTGTAAGATGGTGCCCATTAAGGCATTAATACTTTATAATATTTTTTTACTAATTTTGATTATTTTATAAATTAAAATTAATTATACAAATTTAATAACGTATTTAACACTCAATTATATACAATTTTAAATAATTATAATAATTTGCTAGATTATTTTATAAATAATTTAAAAACAATAATGCTTTTTTAAATATTTAGTAGTAAGACCTCTTACAAAAGTAACTGAAATCTTCTAGTGCTGCCTTAAGTTTCTGTCCATTGTTCTTTAACGTGATTAGGTTAATTGCTTCAGTGTATAAAGGTTCGGTCTTTTTTAAGAGTTTCCCTTATCTATGTGCTTCTTTCATCCTGTCTTATCAATATTTGTCTTGTCCACATCTTTTTCTCCTGTATTTTGACGTCGCTTCTTCACTTTAGATTTGATCTGATTCTTCTAGCATTCAGATTCACTCTGTTCTTCCCAGCTAACTCTGAAGACACTCTAACCAACATTGCCTCTGTCTCTGTTCTGATTTGATGTTAAATTTCTATCTTACTCTTCCATCTACTCGATTTCTCGGCTTCATTTCTCATCTGGGTTCTTCACAAAGCCTGCATTTTGGCATCCTTTGTGGTCTGTATTGGAGTCTTTTAGTGGTTGAGCTTGTGTTGGTGGCGAGACTGTTCCTTGGTCATGCCTTATTATAGTCCAGAACGTCCCAGTTGTTGTCCAACCACTTCTATTCCTTTTACATATTCATCCTCTTATCCGGCTAATACATCAAAAGTAGTTACGGCTCAGCTGAAGATGTTCCAAGCTTTTATCTTTTCAGTGCCAATTCTCTTCATTTTTATTCTCCTCTTCTTGTTCTACTTGTTCTACCTTCGGCGCAGGAGAGTTGACTGGGCCTCTCTTCGTATGAGAACTTCTATTCAAGACAGCAATGACATCTTCAGAGTAAGACTTTTGCCCTTTCCGACATAAATAGGGTTGTGTCTTTTTGGGTTAGTAATTTTGTGTGTGCTTGTGCCTCTTTTATTTGTTTTTCTTGCATAGCAGGCTGAACTGGGCTTGAAGAAGGAGCTGAGAGAGATGTTGCCGATTATAGTGTACAAGGAGAGCTTCTCTGTTAGAGACACACAGTAAGAATTCATCTTAGTAATTTGTATATATTCACGTGCTTCATCCTTTGGTATAGCACTGGTTCCAAATGTGGAAGACAAAAATTTGGTATGTTGATCACTCGGGATGACTAAGGAGTATTATCGGTATAAACACGTAATCATCCAATAGCTTAAAGCAGGTCATTTTCGGGGTTCATATCCTTTACATAATCAAAATTTATAGATTCCATGTTCATTATGTTGTGACTACTCTTGGAACTCAAGTTGCAGAAACCCTTCCGCTTTCTCTTATCAACTTAACCTAGTCTCTATATTTGCCAGTGTATTCATACGTATTTGGTGCAAAATAATACTTTTACTTAAAGCTGTTTTTTGTTTCCCATTGGTGCTGCTGGCAAAGGTTAACCATGTTCATGGACATTTTTGGGGAGCTAGCGTGCATCCAAGTTTGAGCTCTGGCTGTCCTTTGGTAATTTTACGTTTGATTCTCTCCCTGGGATGAAATGAAAAGGATGTCATTATCATATGATATAAGGATTCGAACAACTTTATTAGCTTTATTCGAAATGGAAAATAGGCAGAAGACTTATCTTATCCAGTAATTTTAGATCAAGGAAAAAATATGAAGATCGAACTTTTGGAGGTATTTTTGTGAAGCAGAGTATTGTCATGAAGCTATGCTGACTCAAAAGGCTGCATTTGATTTAGCCAAAAACGAAATTGAAATCTGAAGTTTTACCAACTTCATAAGTAGATGGCTACGATAATGCTTTCTGATGTACCTAAAAGAGGATATAACAGTATGGAAAGATGAATTCTTTGTAGATGCCTCTTTTGAAACATAATTCGAGAATGATTTTGAGTGCCGTTATCAGGATATAATTTTGCGTTGCAGGAGATAAATCAACCAAATTACTGTCAATATATGTGCCAATAAAGGGCATATTGAAAAAATGAACACAAACCCTCAAAGTCTCAGCATGGCTATATCTGCCATTGCTTTCAAGACTGCTTATTATCAATCAGGGCAGTGTTATCTGCTCAGGAACAGTACAACTAGGGCTAGATGAATGGCAGGCCACTACATAATATAACTATATCATAAAAAATGTTCTTAGTTTGCTCCTTAATACCATTTGTCACAATTATATGCATGCTAATAGCACTTGTATAATATAGACATTTTACTAGTGGCATATATATGTAGGAATTGATAGTTTTGTTACTAAGAATTTATTTACTTCTCCAATAGGATTTTCCTTTTCAGTTATTGTATGTGTTTATTATGACTATTAGTCTTGAGTATTGAATTTGAATAGACTACTTAGCTTCCCACATATCTTTATAAACGCCAAGTTTGTAGACACTCTATTCTCTGTCCTTTTATGTCTACATTTTTCTGCTTTTACTGTTCTTCTTCTATGTGCTATTATACTGCATTGGCTTGTATATTTTGACAAATAAAACTGTAATCAGAAGATCCTGCAAAGAAACTTTTCGTTTCTAGTCTGTACATTATTTGATGAGGTGCTGCTTTATGTAATAGGTGCCCAGTATGTCTAGGGGACTACCAAGCAGAAGATAGGCTTCAAAGAATACCTTCATGTGGCCACACATACCACATGGACTGCATTGACAACTGGCTTGCCAATCACACGACATGTCCACTCTGTCGCCTCTCTCTTCTCCCATCTTCTAAAGTTCACAGTGAATCACCTGATAATCCGGTAGGAAGTGAAGCAGTGAGTGGTGGTGAAGCATCTGTTGAACCAGGGTCACAGGCTCTGCAAGTTTCGCATGGTACACAATTCCTGCAGTCAAGTAATGAAGAGTTTGGAGCCATCCAAAACAATGTTGAAGAAGAGGAAAGAAGATTTGCAGATGATGGAGGTGCGAGAGAGTTTGAGAATAGAAGGATCGACAGCGAAGAGCATGACCAACGGTAGAAAGTCTTTTGGTAGATTTCTCTACACAGTATTTTTTTTGAAGGTCTGATTTACCTGACATAGTCTTTTCTTTTACACACCTGCCACACGAAGGAATAACTGCCTGAACAATTAAATATACTGTTATATTTGTGTGCTGGACAATATCTGCCTTGACGATGAAGACGAGCACAAGATCATAAATTGAGTGTTGAACTTGAATGCATCTATTGGAAACCATTAGTTTCGGGATTAGTGATTCGTTCTTTATATCATGTTAAGACTATGAATGAAATGATTTTCTCGTCTTTTTGCAGCTTGGTAAAATGACTGTAATAAGGAAACTTGCACTGGGTCATCCCTCCATCGACCATCCCACACAGATCCCTTTTGGAATGAATAGGAGTTGCATGAGACGTTCTATGAGTAAAATTTTCATGGCAGCTGTGATTACCAGTTATTTTCATGAACTGGAATGGAGATTGTTCCAAACGACCAGCATGGGGATGGTGGATTCAAATTTTCCAGCCCGATCGCCACAAATTGTAATGAGTGTCTTTGGAATATGTTTTTCTCGGATTATTCCCATTTGGGAGGGATCAATGTGGTGGAATGACTATTTTAGGAATTGTTCATGCTAGCCTTAGGAATTCGGCAGTGTATCATGCCTACACTTATTTCTGCTAGCTTCTTTACCGTGTGATT
Organism: Erythroxylum divaricatum; assembly: GCA_025434745.1. Classification (NCBI taxonomy): domain Eukaryota; kingdom Viridiplantae; phylum Streptophyta; class Magnoliopsida; order Malpighiales; family Erythroxylaceae; genus Erythroxylum; species Erythroxylum divaricatum. The sequence continues at coordinate 6,078,741 of JANTPM010000244.1, read as the reverse complement.
GTACCTTGGAGCAGTTTAGTAAGCATTGCAATATCAGAGAAATTGTGATAATTTCACACTTTTATCACTCTATAGACAGAGTATAATGTACTTTAAATAGAGAAGTTTCACTTGATGTGTTTATTTATCATTCATGAAATTAACTATCTTCTCACCAATAATCAGCACAGGAGCATTTTCCTTCCGTAAAATGGTGAAATCTGCTCACATCTCTCACTATTATTTCTCTCTCAAAGACACTTGATATCATCTTGCTAACCTCATGACAGTCACTACACACTCTCAGGTTTTTCACAATTCGAATACTAGCCCCCGAACTTGTTACCAGAAAACCAAAAGCAATTGCCAACCTCTCACTGTGTACCTTAATAACAATCTGTTTCTCTTCCTCTCCAATATCGTGTAAAACTGATACAATGTTGGGGGTATAGCCAGCTTCTGCTAAACGAGTTTCGATTCTTTCAAGCATTTTGTAGATTTCCAGAGAACGTTTGTGCTCTCTATCCCCTGACACAAATCGGTGAACCATTCCCTGGTCTTCAATCAAGCTCCAACCGGTAACTTTACAAGTATTTCTTTCCACCATTAATTTTCGTACTCGAACTACATCTTCCCATTTCTTGGATTTTGCGTATATACTGGATAATTGCACATAGTGTCCATCATAAGTTGGATCCAATTGTATCAATTTATGTCCAATGCTCTGTCCCATTTCTTCTAGTCCATGAATCCTACAAGCACAAAGCAGTGTTGCCCACAAAACTGGATTACGTGAAAGATCCATGCTTTCAATCATTTCAACGGCTTGAGATACTAAACCAGCTCGACCCAATAGATCAACCATACAGCCATAATGCTCCATCTCTGGCTCAATGCCATAAACATCTCCCATCAATCTAAAATAATGCCACCCCTCCTTAACCAGACCTGCTCGACTGCAAGCATTCAAGACCCCGATGAAGGTCACATTCACCGGGCAAAGTCCTTCATTTAAGAATCTCCTGAAAAGTGCTAGAGCTTCCTTTGCAAGGCCATGTGAAGCCAGTCCACATATCATAACATTCCATGTCGAAATATCTCTTCGTGGCAACTTATCAAACCAGATCCTAGCTTGCTCAATGCAACCACATTTTGCATACATGTCGAGAAGTGCTGACCCTAGTGTTACTGTCATGGGGATATTGAACAAGTCTATGAGAGAATGAACCATCCTGCCATGTCCAAGCAAGCCCAATTGTGCCGACGCTGAAAGCATTGTCACCAGTGTGGCCTCATTCGGTGGTAACCCACATTCTCTCATCCTTCTAAAACAGTCCAAGCTCTCTTCAAGCTTCCCGTTATGCACATAAGCCATAATCATAGTATTCCATGAAACAACATCTCGTTCAGGCATTTCCACAAACAAGTTCTCCGCAGCACTAACTTCACCATCTCTAGCAAAACTGCCCAACATTACGTTCCATGTGACCACATCACAACGTTGCGGACTTTCCTCAAACACTTTCTTTGAACTCTCAACCTTGCAACAAGAAGAATAAAAATGAATCAAAGCATTCTTCACGTACACATCCTGTCCAAAACCAAGCCTCAGCAGCTGACCATGAATCTGCACCCCGTCACTTAAACTCAAACTCTTGCTACAAGCTTGGAGCAGAAAAGTGAAAGTATAATTATTGGGTCTTGCACAGCTTCTCAGGATAGAATTGGAGTAAAAGACAAGCGATTTACGCGGCGACTCACTCTTAGCAATGCAACGTATCATGTTATTGGACATGAAAACAGGTGGGTTGTTGATGGTTTGATGAATGGCGAACGAATACTCAAGTGGGGTTGACGGGCAGAGAGCCAGAAGTGCAATGAGGTGACCCAGAAACGAGGCGTTGCCGTGAAGGCCAGAGACGACGATGCGAGCATGAGCTTGTTTGGTGAAGGAGACTGAAGGGTTTGCAGTTGAAAGGAGAGAAGATGGAAAAACAGTGATGAAGCGAGGACGTGAAAATACGGTGGTCGAAAGGAATTTCAACTTCTTATTGCAACCAAACATTAAAGTGATGAACAAAACATAATTGAAACCTTAATGGAGCCAAGGGTGAACCTCAAGGTCTAGGCACAACAAATGTAGGTTCTATTCCAAAGGCAGTGGGTAAATAAATATATAATTCACTTACAATCATTTCTTGTAAAATTGGAATTTTTTTTTTAGTGGCTGATTGTTTTTATTTTTATTTTTGATTTTTTAATTTTAGCTTTTAAATTTAGTAAAATTTTTTGTTTATTTAAATTTAGTTTTTGTTTTTTTTAGTTTTCAAATATTATAAAAACTATAAAAAATGATTTTTATTTTCTGTTTTTTCATAATCTAATTTACTATCATTTAAATATATATCATTTAATTATTTATTTTTAATAAAATTATAAATAATTTAATTTAACATTATATTTATATATTTAATAAATTTAAATTTATTGTCAATAAAATTATGAATAATTTAATTTTATTTAATTTTTATAATTAGATT
>JANTPM010000244.1:6051290-6065619 GCA_025434745.1 Erythroxylum divaricatum | reverse complement strand
CTTTCTGAGATTTCACTATCTCTCAAAACGTTACAAGTATTCTTTGTCTCCGAGCCTCTTCAGGTCTCTTACAATCATTATTCTTTCACACTTAGCCTCTGTAGGCTATCTGTATTACTTTCAACTGAAAGATTTTTCGAGCTTTGTTACAGAAAAATAGCTCTAGATTTTTGGCACAATAGTTTCTCTCAAGTATTGCTAACTTTTGTAACTTTTGCAATCTTCGTAATTTTTCTAACTCTTTCGTAACTTTCGTAACTTTTTCAATCTTCGACTCCGACTCATATTTATAGTCTTCGTCTTCAACTGCTTCTTGATTATTGATTCTTGCTTCTTTCAAGAAACGGTTATTCAGTTGAGTTCTGTAACTAAATCAAACTGATTCTTAATTTGGCGTGGTTTGCTTCCGTCTGCTTTTCATTTTAGCTTCCGTCTGCTTTTCTATTTGCTTCCGTCTGCTTTTCTTCGTCTGTTTTTCTTCCTTCTGTTTTTCTTCTTCTGCTTTTCTTCGTCTATTTTTCTTCCGTCTTTTTTTTTCTGTCTACTTTTATTCGTCTGCTTTTCAATTTATCTTCCGTCAGCTTTTCTTCGTCTACTTTCTTTCGTCTGCTTTTCATTTTATCTTCTGTATGCTTTTCTTCGTCTGCTTTATTTCGTCTGCTTTTTATTTTAGCTTCCGTCTGCTTTTCTACGTCTTTCTTTCGTCTGCTTTTCATTCGTCTACTTTTCTTCGTCTATTTTCTTCATCTGCTTTTCTTCCAGCTGCTTTTCTTCTGTCTGTTTTTCTTTGTTTGCTTTCAATTTAGCTTCCGTTTGCTTTTCATTATTATTTTATACTTCATCAAAATCATTTATGTAAAGTCATTTTGACTTAACAGAAAGTTAACCTAATAGTCTTGCAATTGAGAGAGATAGATATTATCCTATGTATGGATTAGCTTACCGCACATAGGGTTGTGATGAATTACCATACCAAGGAAGCGATTATTGAATCCCTCACTTATCCGAGGGTGATATTTCGAGGTGCTAGTCAAGTAACACCAGCTAGATTAATTTCTTCAATGAGTGCCTTTAGACTGATTCGGGGTGGTTGTGAGGCTTATTTAGCCTATGTAACTGACACTCATACTGGGCAGACGATCTAAGATATTCCTATTATTAGGGATTTTCCAGACATGTTTCCCAGTGAATTACTAGGTTTACCTCCATAAACAGAGGTGAAATTTACGATTGAATTAGTTCTACGTACTGCTGCTATATTGATTCCTCCGTATAGAATGATACCTGTGGAACTTAAGGAACTTAAGACTTGGTTGCCGGAGTTGTTTAGACAAAGGCTTTATTATACCTAGTGTATCACCTTGGGGAGCTCCAGTATTACTTGTGCAAAAGAAAGATGGAACTTTGAGGCTATCAACTATAAGGAGCTTAGGTCTTCACTAACTAGGATCTGAGATTAAGGTAATATCAATTAAATATAGTAGAAGTTGATATACCGAAGAGTGCATTTAGGACCTAATATAGGCATTTCGAGTTTTTGGTGATATCTTTTGGACTAACAAATGCTTCGACAGCTTTTATGACATTGATAAATAAGGTATTTCAACCTTATCTAGATTAATTTGTGATTGTATTTATTGATGATATTTTGGTGTATTCAAAAAGTGAAGAGGAACATTTCAAGCATTTGAGGCTACTTCTACAGATTATGAGGGAGAAACAATTATGTGCCAAGTTCAGTAAGTGTGAATTTTGGCTTGATCAAGTAGTATTTTTTGTTCACATAGTGTTTGGACAGGGTATTCAGATGGACCCAAAGAAAGTTAAAGCAGTAATGAAGTGGGAAGTTCCGAGGAATGTATCCGAGATTTGGAGTTTCCTTGGATTAGCAAGATATTATAGGAGGTTTGTCGAGGGGTTTTCATTAATCTCAGCCCCTTTGACAAGGATTATGAAGAAGAATGTACCCTTTAGATGGACGGATGAATGCTAGAGGAGTTTTGAGGAATTAAAATACCGATTGACTATAGCATCGGTGTTAGTTATTCCATCTGGGTCTGGAGGATATGTAGTATATAGTGATGCTTCACACTAGGAGTTAGGATGTGTTCTGATATAGTATGACAGAGTAATTGCATATGCATTGAGGTAGTTGAGACCCCACGAATTCAACTATCCAGTCCATGATTTAGAACTTGCTATTGTGATATTTGCTTTGAAAATTTAGAGATACCATCTATATGGTGAGACATTTTAGGTATTCACGGATCATAAAAGTTTAAAATATTTGTTAAGTTAGAAGAAGCTAAATATGGGACAAAGGAGATGGATTGAATTACTAAAAAACTATGATTGTACGATTGAGTATCATCCTGGTGCAGCTAATGTAGTATCTAATGCATTGAATAGAAAATCTAATAGTAGTGTGGCACATATTCAAATTTTGAGGTTAGCAAGCCTAGTACAATTAAGAGCACTAAATATTGAGTTAAATTTGAGACAGAATGAAACACTGTTAGCTACACTAAAGCTTAGACCGGTATTATATGAAAGGGTCAGGAAAGCCTAAAATAAAGATCCAAAATTTGATAAGCTATTAAGAAATTAAGACAAAATTTGAATTATGAGTTTGAATTAAGAATAATACTTTGTGGTTGAAACAGAGATTGTGTGTACCTGATGTTGATGATCTAAGGAGTGAGATTTTAGAAGAAGTTCACTTAGCAGCTTAGGCTATGCATCTTGGTACTACCAATATTTAGAATACACTGAAACAACATTTCTAGTGGCTAGGGATGAAGAAGCAAATAGCGGAGTTCATTGCTAAGCATTTGAGTTGTCAATAGAAGCATCAGGCTCCGGTTGGGAAGTTACAGTCATTACCTATTCTGGAGTGGAAATGCAAGAGAATCACTATGGATTTTATTATGAGTTTGCCGAGAACTCTGAGGCAACATGATGTCATATGGGTCATTGTTGATAGATTGACAAAATCGGTCCATTTCTTATCTGTGCGAGAGAATAATACACTAGGTCAATTGGCCCAGAGGTATGTTAATGACGTAGTGAGGTTGCATAGTGTTCCGTTGTCTACCATGTCTGATCGGGATCCCAGATTCATTTCCAAATTTTGGGATAGTTTACAGACAACTTTGGGTACAAAACTAAACTTCAGTACAACATTTCATCCTCAGACAGATGAACAAAGTGAGAGGACTATCCAAACTGTTGAGGATATGCTTAGAGCTTATGTATTAGAGTTATATGGAACATGGGACTAATATGTAACTCTTATTGAATTTGCTTACAACAATCATTACCACAATAGCATCGATATGGCCTCGTATGAGGCGTTATATGGCAAGAAGTGTCGATCGCCTTTGTATTGGGATGAAGAGGGTTTAAGAATTATTGAAGGCCCAGAGTTGATTTAAGATACTATTGAAAAGGTGAAGTTGATCCGTAGTAAAGTCAAAGCGGCTCAAAATAAGCAAAAAAGTTATGCAGATCAACATCAAAGAGATATGGAGCATCAAGTGGGAGACAAAGTGTTCTTAAGAGTGTCGCCTTGGCGAGGAGTGCTAAGGTTCAATAAAATGGGTAAATTAAGCCCTAGATATATTGGTCTATATAAGATCATAGAGAGAGTAGGACCATTGGCATATAGGTTATCACTACTAACAGAGATGACTCAGATTTACAATGTGTTCCATATTAGTATGCTTAGAAGATCAGACCTGACCCATGTAATACCTACGCAGGAAGTAGAGATTTCAAGTAATTTGAGTTATGTAGAAAAGTCAGTCAAGATAGTGGGATATCAAACTAAACAATTAAGAAACCGAGTAATTCCATTGGTTAAAGTTCTTTGGAGGAATCATTCGAGAGAAGAAGCTACATGGGAGACTGAAGAGAATATAAGAAAATAGCACCCCCATTTGTTTGATGAAACAGGTAAAAAATTTTGAGGACGAAATTTTTTAAGGGGGAATTGTAGTAGCCCATTCTTATACTTAGGAATTTAAGTGTTAAATTGAGTCATCATTTGAAAATTCATAAAGTGCATTTCATTTTCATATACACGTGAATCATGATCTAGGGATATTGTAAAAATAGTACATGCACTTAGTGATATATTCCAGGGTATGAAAGATCTTAAATGATTATAACATGCTTGTGTATTGATTATGTCTTGAATTTTGTTTGATGAATTATAATTAGTGAATTGGGAATTGATTGTTACTATAGAGTGATTGATAAGGTGATAGGTGCATCTAGTATAGGAAAAATGTTAAAGGAGAAGATAGAATGATACATGGGAATTTAGGTTGAATGAGCCTATGAGATGGTGACATGTGGCATCAATAATAGAGTGACAATTAGCTTGGATAAAAGAGTGACAAATGGACGTATAGTTGAGTGAGATATGTTCTAGAGATTAAATGACAAATGGACTAATAAGAGAGTGACAATTGTGAGTGTAGGAGAAAAACACATAGCATGGCTCTTAGCTTAACACTTGGCATGACACTTGTCCATTTTCTTCACCACACACCTCACCTACGTCTCTAACACTTGCAAGAGCACCTTCTTTCATGTTTTGGTCTTATGTTTTCTCCTTTTTCCTCCCACCTATGACACTTTTACACAATCCATAAAACCTTAAAATTTTGTTAAAATTTTGTAACCCTCATCTTGTAAATTGAAACCCTTTAATCTCATCTTGTTCTTAATGTATGTTTGATGCTTGGGAGACTTGATTAGCTTGTTGATTGAGAAAATCTTGAGACAAACAAGTAAGTATTTGATTACCTTATTGAGTTATATATGTGCATAATAAAGATTGACTAGGGATGAATTGAGATGAATTGCATGTAAGTTTGATGATGAGATGTGCTTGAAATGTAATGAATGAATTGGTTTTGTTTTGATGTATGGAAACCCTAGCTTATAGATTGTTTTGATAATGAATTAGGTTGAGATTAAAGGTATGTTGAAGATAAATTTATGCTAAAGTAAGATGCTAATGTACTATTCTTGGAATGGAAAAGAAGTACGGTGTAACATGTAAGATAGTAAATGAAAGTATTTATTTGATTGATGATGCCTAAGAGATAAATTGTTTATGAATTGTCAATTAAATGATTTTGGGCTTGGAGTTTGAGATGAAATGATGAGATATTGAAGTATTCTTAAAGCATAAGTGAGGTATAGATAAAGAACTATGATGAAGGAGTTAGAGTTTAGAAGAAAATTTGAAGAAAAAGGAAGGTGGGTCTCAGATCATTTATCCCACGATTGTGGGAATTGTATAGTTCCCTCCCATAATCGTGGAAACACTTGGCAAAAAGGACAGTTTGTGTTTTGTGCTCTAGTTGAGTCATATAAGGATAAAACAATATACATTTATACATTTAGACTTGATTAGGGCTTAAAATGAGCTTAGTTTGATGTTAGAATCAATTGATTAAGTGTTTGATGAGTTTAGCTTCTTAAATGACGTTATAATTCAATAAATGAGTTGTTTGATATCAATGCAGATGAATTTGGAAAGTAGAAGATGTTAATAGTATAAGGATGTTCTTATGAACACAAGTTACAATGAATGAGTGAGTAAGATTTGTGTATAAGGTTACATACTCGGGATAGTCAATTGAGCATGTAATGAACATAACACATATACATGTGTAAGATTGAGCACTTATTTGATTAAATAAGTTATTAAAGTGTAAATATGTGTGTATTGTATGATATAGAAGCACAAATTGACCGACGGTATCCAGACATTGCCAGATCATCAAAGCAATAGCTAATCTGGAGTAAACTGTAAGTAACCTAGATGTGTGATCTCAATTAGATATGTGCTTTTGTTTAAATTGTTTTTGTTTAATCCTTATATCTATATATATTGAAATGATTTTGATATGATTGTGATATTAATGATGCCGGACAATTGATTGTCTGAGGAGTTCAATATTCGGGACTATATTGGGTGTGTTAACTACGTGTAATGTGGGAAATAAATGCTCAATTGAATGTTGAATGCCAACTTGGGTCTGATGAATGTGATAAATAACTGTGTACACTGGATGAAAGTGATTTCTAGCATATTGTGTGAAATGATGTATGTCATGACATTGATATACATGATCAGATAAGGGAGTTGTGACCAGAGTGGCTAAAGTAAAAAAGGAGCTTAAAGCTCATAAATGTGCGCACAGAGTCACAAGCTCAACGATTAATGAGCTCGCTATCTACAATGAGTACGAGACAACATCTTAAATGAGCCCGATATTTGCAATGGATATGGGACAGTTGAATAGATGCTCGATCACAACAACATTAAAAGGAAATTGGAGTTACATATGTGTTTGCATATGTATATATACCATGCATGTGTTATTTGAACTTTTGTGAGGAATTTATTGAATTATGTTGAAATAGTAACTATAAAATGTTTGTGTTCTCAATGTGTTTGTTAAAATGTGAGATACAGATATTGTGATTTGGTAGACAATTAAATGATGTGATAATTGGGAATTGATTTTAAATGATGTGATGTGTTTGAGAACTTGGATTTTATATGTTTGCGATATTGTATCCTGACTTGAGTGAACACATAAATGATGGCTCACTCACTGAGTTTACAAACTCATCAAAATTGCATCATTGATTTTCAAGTACTGGGACAACCTAATTCTAAGACAATTTAGTAGCAACCTAGCGTTGTCCATTTTGAAATGAAGAATGGTTCAAAGGTCTGGTCAGCTAATACTGAAGTGTCTATATAGAATATTTTGGTCCAGTACCTAGTTTTATATTGTACACATTGTATAGAGTTGCAAACTTTGACATGTCATGTATGGTATAAATAGGAGTTATGAATGTAATAACATAATGAATATTTATATTTATGAATCAAATGTAAGGAATGTAATGACAATGCATGCTTATGTTCATGAATTAAATGAGAGAACTTAGTTTTTCTGAATGTAATGTGACCGCTCTAACATGCCTCTTCTGTAGAGTATGTGCTCGAATGTTCTCTGGAATGTCAGGTATGTACTTTATGGAAGTGGGATGTTACAATATATGTTGACTATACGAGTTCGTTAAATATATAAGATATAGTATATACTAATACAAGGATTTTCATGGTCATTTTCTTGGTCAACTCTATCATTTGCTCTAATGTGGTTAGAACTTGTTGGCTTCTCTCACGAAAAACAAGTACTCTCATTTTTCTAGTTGTTAGTTCACTTGGTGGGTTCTTTGGAGGGCATATGATAAATGCCCAGATCATCTTGGTGAACAAAGGAGTTGTTCGGTGTCACGTGTGATATAGCTAGGTGCGACTACCAAAATTCTTTTTTGATGAAGATCCTTTGTTCAATGTGTTCTAGGTGCTATAGAGGTTTTGTTATTTGTTGTTTTATTATTTAATTTTTTATTTTTAAGTACTAATTTCATACATAATAATTTTATTACACAAGTCATTAATGTGGACAAAAAGTTATTTTATATAATTAGCTATGTCAATATCTTTAATGAAAGTTTAACAAGAGACTCTTTTGTTCAAAAATTAAAAGTTATAGTATTTTAAAACTATTTTTTAAGTTCAAGCTAATATTGTAAATTTAAATAAAAGTCTTGATTTTTTATAATTCATCTTTTTTAAAAAAATTAAAAAAAATTAAAAGATAAAAAATGTTTATCTTCTACCCTTAACAAATCTCAATCATGAAACTCTGTCAGTTTGATTTACATATACTTATCAAAAGGTCGAAATTAGTCAATTATGAGGCATAAGGACTTTACAAAAACTTAGCACCTTTTTGTTTTATTTCTACTTTTCTAGATTTTGGCTTTTACTTCGTGACTTGATTTTTTTTGAAATTGTGATTATTTATATAAATACAATTATAAATTTTATTACTATTAATAACAAGCACACTAGATAATATCTAAGGACAAATTAATTTTTATTAATTATTCTTATTAAGAAATTTTATTAATAGAATCAAATTAGTTATAAAATGAAAATATAATGCTCATATATTTTAAGATTTTATTTAGTAAAAATAATATATTATATTTATATAATTTTTTATTTAATATGAATAATCACTAAATTATTAAAAACTCATTTATCCTATTATTAATAATTAGAAAATTTGTTGCCCTCTTTCTAAATATAAATGGATAAATAAATATATTTTAATTTAATATGATATTTATTAATTAAAATTACAACTGACTCGTTATATTTTACTAATAATAAATGATTGCATAAATATAAAATATAAAATTTTTTATTTAAAATTTTTTATTTAAATAATTTGAAAATTTTTCATTTTAGGTAACATATCTTCAATTTTGAAAATATTTCTTTGAGCTTAGAAATAAATTGATCCCATAGCTGGCGCCTAAGCATGAGTTTAACTGGGGATTGATAATGATGATTTTAAAAATAAATTGACATAAAGCAAGCACTATTGGAAATTAAATTTAAATAAATATAATTTTTAATTTTAGTTAGTATTAAATAATTTAAAAATATTTATTTAATTAATAATAAAATAAAAGAAATAAAAAAATTAAGCTATTTTTAACTTATAAAAATAAAAAACCTAGAATCAGATCTAAACTAAATATACTTCTTTAGTTGAGGATAAAGATAAAAATAAAAGAACTAAACTAAATACACTTATTTATATGAGGATAAAAATAAAAAATCAAATTAATAGAAGATCAAATGATCCTTTTATTTTTCTTCTTTAATAGGATTAAAAACTGGACTCCCCGAAGGAGCTAAAAGAAATTAATTTTTAAATATAGAAATCAATTCTATTCATAATTTACGATCTCTTTAAAAATGTTAAGAGTTTCGTATCGTACTAAACATAGTTCTTTGAAACCGGTCGTTAATATTTGACGGCACTGACAATTTCATATAGTATCGTCCAATGTTTAAAATATCAGTCATATATCAATGCAGTAAATTAAAAAAATTGAATGATAATTATACAACTAAAAAGTTATGGAATATTTTAGATGTTTAACAATTAAGATTAAACATGTGACGTGTAAGCTTAGGATAATTAGTAAGTTGGGATATTTTATTAAAAAATAATAACATCATTTAATTATTATTTAAATTATATAGATAATGTTTTATAGTTTCATAAATTATGATATCTAGGCAAGCAATTTAGTAACATTAAAAGTGATGAATATAAAAAAGTTATGAATCAATTTGTCTTGAATGGAAGAACTTTTTGATTATATTTTCAACTTTTTAGTTTAATTTATTTTAAGAATTCTTATTATTAAAAATTGATTAATTTTATTTAATTAGTTAATTTGTGTAAACTAAAATATATTAATTAATTTTTATTTAACAATCTTTCTTTTTAATTAAACTTTAGAATAAAGATAATCTTCTCTGATTCAAAATATTAAATTTATTTAATCTTTAACTAATTTTATTACAATTTAATAAATTTTTTAAAACTTAATTTTTTTTGAAAATGTACGGCATAAAAGTGATAGTTAAAAGCAAAGTTATAAATACCGTACCGGGTTCAGTACCGGATTGAGCTCTGGAACGGAACTGTACCGGAATCGGTCGGTACCGGGTACCGTTTCGGAGAATTTTTTAAAATTATGAAATAGTCCCTAAAATTTTTAAAAATTGTAAAATAATCCATATTGGTATATTATACAGTTGTATTATACACTTTATTAGTTTACTGTTTACATCAACCATGTTTTCAAAAATCTTAATAATAAATAATAATGACAATTAATATGAAATAACAATAATTTTTAAATATTTTACATATAAATAATAACCACAATTAATATAAACAAAGACAATCATCATCATACACACATCAAATTAAGAATAATACAAAGTATTTAAAATATTACAATAATATAATTTCATCATTTTAATAAATAATATTACATCAAAAGATTCAAAACATCCGATAAAAAGAACAATAAATATTACAAAAAGAGTTGATGACAAAGAAGCAATCAAGTAGAAGTTAAACCTGAAACAAAAATATTACAGTTATATTACATATATACAATTTAACATAACCATCAAATACAAGTAAAATTAAAAGAAGAGAAAAAAAATAAAAACTTTAAATTCAATCGTCAATGGGAGGATATCTGCTAGAACTGCACTGACCCCAATGATCATTTGGGACAAAATCTTCATCATTGAGAGGAACTTTATCATCATTATCATTCAAATTTGATGCACCAAATGACATGTCAATGCTTTCCCATCCATGATTATCTTCCAAATCTAAATCATTCACATCAACTAAATTGGGTTTTTCAGAAATCCAATCCACCAAAACATCAATATTATCAATAGCAATTGGATCATTTGAACTACTTGTGCTATTAAGACTCCTAATAAATAATTAACTTTAATTATTAGAAAATTATATCAAAATTAATAATGATAATAATGAAAAAAACATACTTTTTTCGAAACTTTAAATTGTAACGAATATAAACCAAGTCATTCAACCTATTATGCTCTAATCTATTTCTTTTCTTTGAGTGGATAAATTCAAATGTGCTCTAGTTTCGTCCACATCCAATTGCACTCACACATTGACTTAAAATCTGGATCGCAAACCTTTTTCAATTCTGGAACATAATTTCCGAATTGTTCACACCAAGAAACTACAAGTTATAAGATGACAAAAGTAGTGTTATAAACAAACTAAAGTGATAATTAATTTTCAACAAATAAGAAATAGAAAATAAATAACACCTGGAGAAAGTTTTCCTCTTTGTCAAATAGCAATTGACATTCTAAAATCCTCATAAGATAACTTATAAAGCTCTATTTGTGAGCTTAAAAGATCTTGCATTGCGTCATGAGGAATAGTTGTAGTAATTGTGAAAAGCATTCTTCTACTAACTTTAGTTTGCTTTGCAATATCCAGTCTAAAATACACACTAGGATTCAAAAATGCCCCAACTGCAAACAATGGAGAAGAAAGTTGTCTTTCCCTTCACTTATTAATGATTGAGAGACAAGGTGTATATAAAGAAGGCTTATTTTTCATATTGGTCTTGATTGCTTCCGTCGCTTTCTCTATAGCATCAAAAATGTAACTCATTGTTGGTTTTTCTTCATTATCAGCCAACCGAAGCACCCTCACCAAAAACTCACAAACTCAGATAACAAATTGACATTGCGATCAAAATTCTCTATCTTCCAATATAATACTACAAACCTCCATTCTAACATTAGACCTAACATGCTGAGATTCAACCTACTTATCATTTGTAAACAATTGCCTTAACTCTTTCTTCATCGAAACAAAAGACTGAAGTGATAAGAAATTTGTTGCAAATCTTGTCACAGCAGGGCGACACAAATTCCTAGCATTGATAAATTTCCTTCTCATCAAATTCAAAACCCAAGCACGATTATAAATGAATTTTGTCACCTTTTTAGCCTTCTGCATAGTCTCATCAATAACAGGAAAATATCTAGGATCTTCTATATTCTCCAACATTCAGTCAATGCAATGTGCAACACAAGGAGTCAAAAAAATGAATTATAAGTATTCTGTAACTTTTTCCCTGTCGCTTTATAAGTGAAATTTTTGTCAATAATAAACTGAACAATGTTTTCCGGCCTTACTTCATTCACAACTTCATCAAATATCTCAAACAAAGTCTCAACATTTTTAATAAAGTTAGATGCATAAATAGATTTCAAAAACATAGAGTCATTTGAAGAATAAACCAAAAAATTTATAATAAGCTCTTGTCTCCTATTTGTCAAACCATCACACAAAATTAAACAACCATAAGTACCCAAATCACTCTTATTTCAGCCAAATAATTTCTAATTTCAGAAAAAGTACAACTCAAAAGTTTACCTCTTAAGTCATCAATCGATGACCCTTTGTATCCTGGATCATGAGAGACTATTGCATCCATCATTGGTTGATAATAATAAGACTGAGAAGTATTGAATGACGAACTTGTATCATACCACTATCTAACTACAGCCATATCGACATTGTGATTTGCATATCTTGATTGCATTGTACTATGAATTGAAGGTTAGGCTCCGGGAGTTGTTCATGGTGCAAAGAAACTAATCACCTGCCTTCTTCTCTTCCTCAAATCAGATTCTTCAGGATCCTGAGGCTGAGATGGAACACTACCACTACCACTACCACTGCCACTTCCACCTTCAACATTTCCATAATCACCACGGAAACTAGAAAACAAACTTCCACTACCAATTTCAAAATTCAATCTTCCCCTTCTATCTTTTTCAAATTGATGTTCGTCAAGCAATGTTTTCATCTACCACTTCATATCATGACTTATTTTTTTACATGCTTCCATATCTCCTTTAACTCCAACTAAATGTCTTTTCAATCAAGTAATTCCTCCACCTTTCAAATGTTTGTTACAAAACAAACAAATGATATGATTTTTTTGACTGAGAATCATACTAGCGTGAGCCCAAGTTAGATCACTGTATCTTCCTGAAGTAGGTTGATCGGGAGTATTTGAACTTTCTTCCATTTATCTGTACACAAAAACAAATAACATATAATTTCATTACACAATGACAATATGCATATCCTTCTTATATAATATAACTCATTCTGTATAAGTCAAAAGCTAACAATTCAAAACATTCAACATATATAATAAATAACACAAAACATACTCCAACAATTTGCAATTTTAACAATTGCAAAATAATCATAATATCATTTCCACTTCCCTCCATTTCCAACAATTTCCAATTCTAACAATAAAAAACAATCACAAAACATATTGTTAGAATTGTTTTTAACAATATCATTATTCTTAAAGCTATTAAGAATAATAATAAAACAAAAGTGTAGGAAATTACATTTGCCTCATTTTATAGACATTTTTATGTCCCTTTTCTTTTATCATTTTATCATATATTGATGAAAATATCCATTATGGCTCTTCAAATTTACAAACTTACATGTGGTTACACAGTTGGTGAATCTTGAAGTCGCAGACTTTATGTTAACTTAATTTTTTTGATTGGGCTTTAAATGGGACATAATATCAAATCGATCTCTTCATCTTTTAGTTATATAAATTATTAGTCCATGAAGAAAAAGATTTGGAGCAATTGTTTCATGATCTTAAAATATTCTTCTTCTGTTTTTGCATAGCGTAATAGTGTTTGGGCTTTTGATTTTCATTGTAAAATAATGTGGCTCACTTGTTCGTTGTCTTTTAAGCTATGAATGTTTGGTTAACCATTCTTTTATAGATTGCTGAGATGCTTTGAAGCCTTATATAGCTTTGTCTAACTATTTTACTTTAAATCTCAATATTAGTACTAGGAAATTAAATTATGGGTCATGTTTATACTTATATTTCCATGACATTCCTTAAGGAAAGAAAAATCATGATATAACTAATAATGTTGGAGGGAAAAATTCCTTATAGTTTTTAGGCTAATACTTGTTTTTGAAGGTGCAATATCCTTATTTTGGTAGAAATATTTATGGTATGGATCCATATCACTTCTATTAGCAGATATACCGAAAGGAAATTTTGTTTGAGTTCCATTGTTGAATAAGGATTCCAAATTTGTTTGAGTTCCAATAAGTTGTAGAATAGTATTCCAAATTTTTTTGTTCATCAACCAAAGAACAAGTTAGCCATAATTTTTTTGTTCTATTAATACAATTCCCTAATTATTAAAGATAATTCAAAGCTTAGTTGGATTGGTTTATCGGTTAGATAAAGATAAAAGAAACATATCATTTTCTAGTTTTTTATTCTTAATTTTTACAATTTAATATTCTTTGAAAAAGTCAGGATATTTATATTATGAATAGTGGATCAATGCGCGCTGGTTTCATATGTGACGCTGACACGTCTCCGACCTCGTCTAAGGAAGACTTGGGAAACTCTTATTAAATATTGTGTATTGTAAGAGTCTGCGTCACTGTGCACATGGAAGTTACCAAATGTGCTTAGACTGAGGTGGATGCGTGGAAGCTTCACGCAGTTTTGACTTTGACTTTGTCAAGACGAGGTATTATGTCCCAAGGAATAAAACTATACTAGGAGGAACCTACCCAAGTAGACTTAGGATCTCCATTCCTTCTTATATACATTTACGGGTTAAATGAATAATTCGTAATAATCCACATTTATTAGAAACTCTCTGCTAAAGCTAGAGCCCTACGCATGCATGGCCAATTATATTCAACGAAAGCAAGATGTGTTCCTCAGCTTCAGAGGTGAGGATACTCGTAATGGATTTACC
>JANTPM010000244.1:5937510-5953797 GCA_025434745.1 Erythroxylum divaricatum | reverse complement strand
AATTTAACAAAGATAGCACACATAGGGCATTTGCCCATTACACAACAACTATAAAAATGTTACCCACCTATCGTCGGATTCCGAATTCAAGATTGCCCTTCCTCCTTGTCTTGAGTGGGGTTCTCTTGATTTCCTTCAGTAAAACATACTCCATTCAATAAATACATTTTAAAGGAAAGCTATAATATTCATAGATCAAGCAAAGATGAAAATAAACTCTAAACCTAACCTACCCATAGGACATTTATGCTAGAATAACCATAACCTTAGCTTAGAGATCCTAGAATCCCTTTGATTTCACCCTCTCTTCTTTCTTTCTTCAATCTCTACACAAACCCTAACTTCCATTTTATTCCATTCTTGAACCTAACACAAACAAAGATAGAACTTACCTCTCACAAGTAGATTTCCCTTATTTTCTTCTTCTTTCTTCCTCCCTTCAAGCTTCCTACGGGCCTCTCTTTTCTTCTTGGCCGAAACCCTTTTTTTTTCCTTAGCTCACGATTTTCTCTTCCTTTTCTTTTCTCTACGACACTTGCTTCCTTCTCTTCCTTTTTAACTTAATTCATTTGCTCTCCCTTTAAAAGCCTCTTCAAAACTACATAGTTTTGATACTCCTCTTAAAGCTCACTTGCCACTTTGTCCTTCTTCTTATTCCACTTATTCTATAAAGCTCATTCTTTCCAACATTAAATTCTAACCCTTCACTTAATTTCCAAAATTATAATTCCCAATCATACATGCTAATCCCAAGGCTCAACATAATCTATATTTATAATTAAAACCATTAAGGCACAATAAAGAATCATTAACGAATAAATCAATAAATCAATAAATAATTAATTCAAATAAAATAAAAAAATATTTCGGGGCCCAACAACCGAAGTTGGGAGTAGGAAAAAGTAGAAAAGAAAAACAAGATTTAACTCTGATGGAGATTTGATGCAAAACTCTGTGTAAATGAAGAAATGTGAAGAAGAAAGTTACGAAGAAAATAAAGACAAGAGTACTGTGCTTGATCTTTTAAAGCTAAGAAAAACGTGACTTTAGACTTGGACACTTGTCCAATTTCTACAGTCCTTAGCTAGTTTCCCAACAAACTAGTTCTTATTGAACTAGTCTCATAACTCCCATCTTTTTATTCCAATTATCTCTAAATTTACAATATCAATAACCCACAATTTCTAAAGTCCTCTCCAAATTTTCTTCAATATCATTAAACTCATTTATATTTTCCATTTATCAATTTACTTGCCAAGTGGCCTTTTTCCTAGTACAATAATATCCAACAATTTTGAAAATTTTTCTAATATTCTAAATCAACAATTTATATTCTCCAATTCGGATTTCAATGCAAATAAATCACAATTATCACTAATATCACATTAACAAAATCAATTATACCCGAAATGTCAATGAATGCATGTACATTCATTTTAATGTGTAAAAATCAATATTCACATATGTGTATGCTAACATTATGCATGAGTATGAAATACATTTTCAAATCTCTCATTGCTATTTTCTCAATTACCAAAATCTAGGGCTCTTACCCTTAGTATAGGAATGGGATGTTACACCTTAGCCAAAAAATTTATGTATAATAAGCCACCTCCATTAGAAAAACCCAACGTCCTCGTCAATATAATCCATGGAAACTCCTTTACATATGATTCTCTTAAAGACTCTTTAGCCAAAAGTTACATCGGTTTTATATTTCTTTAGACATTCATTTATAAAGGCCATTGTGCCCAATATTTGAATATTTGTTAGGGTACACTTCTTCTGTTGATTCTTCATCTTCTTTTCCTTAATCTTTTTAGGCATTCATTAGTAGAATTTGGCCCTTCATAAATGAAAAAATCAATTCAATTTTGATTATTTCTTTGACTTATAGTGAGAAGTTTTACATATCTTCTCATTACCTTTTTCCAAAACTTTCTAAGTTCCACTATTATCCTTTCTCTCTTTGTTGATTTAAACGGGTGGTGGCATTTTATAGATCCACCAAAATATTTGTAATTGATCTTCTCTTAAGTATCGACAGGAGATCTACTTGCATTGATAGTATTGGAGATCCATGTACTTCATCGTAATTGACACCTTCTCTGAATGGGACACATTTTATCACTATAAAGTATTGTTCCATGTCTTACAGAAAATTTTCAAGAACCTTGACACTTTGTTTGCAATTGAAAACTTGAAGTGAATCACACTTTCACCAAGTTTCTCCCTAATTGGACTTTCAATTCTTTCAATTCTTGCTTAAACATTGCACGTTTAAGTATCAACAAGTCATATCTCTTCTCTTCGTAAGATTTTAGTTATTCATTGAGTGCTCTTTTTATCTCTATAAGAAAGGAACTACACTCTCTTTTGTTAGAGCTATAGGACCAATGGTTGCCTCTATTCTAGTAATTATTTTTGTAAGATTACTTATGCCATTCATTGTTCACCAACAATGAAGAACTCCTCACCAAGCTCTAATCCCAATTGTCCTATTGAAGTTTTGGTACCATGGTTAACCAATTAACTCTGATACCAGTTACATAGGAACATTTTTTGGCGCAAAAGAATTAAAGTAAATTTACCAAAGTCGTTTTGCAATAGTTAAGTATAAGTCCTTCAAAGCTTAACTCAACTTTTTCTTAAGATTATAATCAATAAACCTGTTTATGTTTAAACACTTTATGTTACTCGTATTTAGGTGCTTTACTCATATTTTTAATACATAATTTTTTGTACAAATCAATCAAATAAACAAACAAGAGAGATATGATAAAGCCATCCATTTTGATCTATTTATAAATAAGCAATACAAGCAATTCAGTTTGCTTCTAACTTGAAGAACTCCACAACAATATCACTTAAAAACTCCCTACTTGAAGTTCTCATAAGAACTTTCTCTTAAAGTTCTCAACATTGTGCTAGATAATTGAATGTGCAATGTTACCTCCAAATGAACTACAAATGATGCCTTTATATAAGCTTATAAGAAGTTAAGTATCAAGTAAGTTAAAACTACTCATTTTCTACATTAACCCACTAAATTAGTCGAGAATTGTCACTTCTTCCACTAACTCCACCAAGTTAATAGGGAATTTTCTAGTTTAGACTACTAACTCCTCTTTTTTACATAAGATAGGATGTCAAGCCATTGTCATATCACCCCAACCCACTTTTCCACTACTTGAAGAAGTATTCCCACTTTATTAGGTAGTGCTCTTGCTTTTCTGGGTCAGTACTTGCATGTTTTTATCATATGTTTTCATATTATTGTATCTTGAAACCAAGTAACTTGTTGAGCTTTGGGTTTATCCATCCTAAATCATATTTGTGCATGGTTCATCCAAACACGTTTGTAGTGCAATCTCATTGCTCTATAAACTATGTTAGTAATAATTTGAGCCATCTTATAAATAAACTTTACATATTTACATACCTTTTAACCTTCTCGTTGAAGTTAAATGTCTTCACGAATTCACATACTTAATAAGACTCAGTTGTACCTTTCATATTCGGTCTCACATTTAAATCTTACCTCTTATTAAAGATTTTTGCCAATGTGCATCATTACGTACCAACGCTCGCCTATTCTCAAACTTTCATCAATAATATTTGCTTTATCTTGCCTACTTGCAGATCTTTGTTTTGTTTCATTATCAACATGTCATCTTTATGTTAACTTGAGTGCTAAGCATTAACCAAAGGTTGTCAACACTGTCACAATTCTATAACTTGAACTTAAAGGTCTAACAATTACCATCCATTTGACACTAGGTTTTGTTCATCTCTAGAACTCATCTAAACTATAAATTATATCAAATCCTATTATTGAGAGTTCATATGCATTTCTACATGGTTGAATATGCAAATCTAACACTACTTGTACTTTGCTATCTTATATAGATAGATATTAGATGATCAAGTACTCAATCTTCAAAGGATTTATAGTATGAACTTATCATGCATTTGCTATATCATATAGGTAGATAGAAGGGTAAGTAGTCATAGTATCAACTCATAATAAAGTATGAGATCGATACAACTATTCACCTACGAATATTTTGAGGGGTAAGAAGCCACCTTGATGTATGGAATTTCAAATATCGCCTGCCCTGAATACCTTCTTTAACAGTCTCCAACTTCACTTCCATTTATTCTTACCAAATTCACCTTAGCCCGAGCCGAGGGTACTAGATTTGATATGCAATTTCCAATCTATGAAAAAACTTTCGCGAAAAATTTCAATCACATCAAAAGAACATAATTTTAAGGGAAAGTCGATTATTGAAATTATCTTGCCGTTGGGTGATATTTCTTGGTTTCATATGCTATGTAGCTTTGAGATTTTGGTTCTCATGAATCGTTGACAATGATTATTATTATTTTATGTTAGGAAGAAAAAAATAAACAACAAAAGAAGGCAATACAAAATTTCGGAAAATTAAAATAAAGTTGCTTTGTCATCCATAGACAAAGCATTAGTGCAAGTAAGTGAGCATGGAAGTCCAAATTAAAGCATAGAAGTAAGTAGGATATCCATTTTCCAACAAACCGTAGTTGGAGAATGAATATTGAAGTAACCTACGAAGCGTCCTAATTACAAACCAAACACATAGGCTTATAGCCTTATACATATAATGATTATCTTCAGTTTGTCTCCAGCAAACGTCCAAGACAGAGAGTAGAGATAGAAATTTGGTAGAGATTGGAGAAGAGAAGGGACTAATGAGGATGAGTAGCTACGACCTAACCATGGTTGGTGGGTTAGTGGAGAAGAACCCAGTGGGAACCAAAATATATCCCTAGGGTTTGCATGCATGTGCTATGACCTCCATATCCATTCATGGAGCTCTTAGCTTGATATTTAACTAAAAAATGCTTAATGCAAGCTACGAACACTACCCCTCCTAATTGTATTCTAAATTCGGCTAAACTCCCATGTTTAGCCAGAACGAAATTTACAAGTGATTTATGAGAGAAAAACAAAGATGTGGTATAAGATTTCTTCCCTTGACCTAAGGGGAGATTTCTAGTCAAAACACATCAAGATTTTCAGAAGTAAAAAAAAAAAAAAAGATAACTGAAAAGCATTTTAAAGAAACATGACTGCATGGTCCTAGTTCTATAACCCTAAGACTAGCTAGCTAGATGTTAATGCACAAAAAGAACATTGGACATTCCGAGTGCCCAATGTTATTTTTTCCCCTAAAAACTTCCTCTCGATGAGGCGATTGATTAGTCTTTTTTGGAGGGATTAGCCATTTAAAAACAAGTACTGAAACTGAAAGTTTTCTTGTTGAAATGTACATTTTCGCAAATCATTTTTGAGTTGATTAGCCTTCCCTAGGCAAAAATTTACAAAACGTTTTTTTTTTTTCACTTAGCCTTTCCAGGGCCACAGGAAAAAAAAAAACTTTTTCCCAACCAAGCTAACTCAATAGCTTTGAGTTGGTGATTATACATACAATACAAGTGATTTATCTGGTTCTTTTCATGGAACCGTTTTGATGAAAAGATATGCACGAGAAAAAAAAAATGCATGATTCTCCCCAATTCTCGGGGAGTGGTCGTTTATGACCCCTATGGAGGGCATGTATGTGTGCAAAAAGCCCAAGAACCAAGCATGGGCTCAGGTTAGGAAGAGATTAACCATGGTTAGGCCGAAGGTTGTCGAGACCTCAAAAGGAAGGTGCTGAAGGAAGTATACATACGATTGGCTAGACTTGATAGTTTCCCTAGCGATGAGGAATTGGTGGGGCATGAAGGGCCATTGTCACGCCTGTGGGACAGCAAAACACACTGTCAAAGATATTAGTACTCTTTCCACTACAAAACAACCTAAGAGTAAGGTCAACACATGTAAAAACATTATTAATTAAAGCTACCTATTTATGGTGCTAGAAGAGGAGACCGTTACTTTGTGTAACTTGAAATACGTTTTGAAGGGAAAAAAGAAAAGCAAAGAATAGTAAAAATTTACCTGATGGTAAAGCTGCAGTTGGTGCAAGAGACATGGGTGTTCCATAATGCTGAGGGTAGCCACCAGTTGAGTTAATGGGGGAGTACTGAAATAGTTGGTGTGGATACTGGACTCCATAGCTCTGTCCAGAAGCATAGCTTGTGGCTCCTCCGCTTCCTTCACCGAACTGAAGATAAGGGTAATAAGCAGCTGCAGCGCCAGTCATCATTCCGCCTGGTCCAGTCCCATACAATTGATACTGTGCAGCTGCTCCTCCATACACGCTGTAGTAGCTCTGCAACATGGTTAAATTCACATTGAATACGTACGTGTGAGTAACTAACACTTGCAGTTTAATTAAGAGATTGCATTTAAGAGAATGCATATGTATATGGAATATGTTACTTCTCATATTTCTATGAAACCTGTATGTATGTGAACAGAATGGACCACCACCAATATGATCGAATTAATAAACGAGTCAAACTAAGTAGTATAGACCACCAGCTGTTAGCTTGCTTTTCCACCATTTGTGTCAGTACTCTTTACTCTTTACAGATTTTAAAAAAAAAAACTCAAATTGGATCCCTCTTTGGTTAATAATTTTATTGGTAACTGATGGTAATAGCTAAATGCAAAGCTTTAAAGAGTAATCTTGTGACTGGCATTAAAGATGTCGAAAAGTTGATGTGAAGACAACGGGGATAAATTGCCGAATATTGAGTGCATAAATGAGTGCAAAAGTTGGTTAAACTCGACGGGTATTGAGGTATTCATTATTCCATAGTTATCATATGTAGATTGTTAGATAAATAATGGTAAAGAAAAGTTATTTTACAAATTTAATTATCCTCACAAATTGATTTTTTAGAATGAGATTAAATGATCGCAATTGATAATTCTATTGAATTGCCTGGTAATGCAGGATAAGAACTTGCAAAAAATCAATTACCTTAATTACCATTCTATGTCATAAACAATTTGGTTGTTGCCTTGGCAGAGTTTAGCTTTGCCCCTTGAATCAATGGTGATGCCATAGAGGATAAGAAGAAGAAGAAGAAGAAAAAAGGAGGAGGAGTTTTGGTCTGTAGACATTATATTTCTTGACGTCTATGGATTAATACTGTTGAACATATGGATTATATGATTATCAAGGATTTTTGCTTATGATCATTTAACCTAATTAGTTGCTTTATGTGAAAACTGTTTGGAAAAGGAGAGAAAAAAAAAGAATCTTTGAAGAGTGAAAAGAAAGGTGAAAAGTCAGTGTCTGCGAAAAAGCATAGCCATGTATGATATGCTTCAAAACGCATCCTAAGATGTAGTGTGCCAAAAGCAAAAAGGAGAAATTTGTACAAACCGTCGGGTAACTGTAGTCTGGAGAGTATGAAGAGTACCTGCAGACATGAAATTTCCAAAAAGCAAAATGATTAGTGTTTTGAATCTTCTAAAATTAGTAAAAGACAAAACGGGTGCTACTAAAAATGGAGCTAATCCCAGAAATGAACGATTCATGTAAATGTTCGTATAAGTAAAACAAACTTACTATCAACTTTTTTTACCATATACCTTAAAATTTGAAGAAAACAAGAGAACATGAGGCCGATGTCATGTTTGTCAGTATTAACACAGAAAATAATGAGAAAAATAGAATAATTAGCTAGTAAACCCTAATGGAAAAGGCACAAGCTTGCATGCATGGAAAATCATATATGGTCACATTCATGAAAGAGAGAGAGAGAGAGAGAGAGCTTGACAGACATGACGGGCACGTGATTGTGTCTGTATTGGGCCAAATGCATTATGCGTATGACATGATGCGTAATTTAGATGGTCGACATCTTGTAGTTGAACAAAGTCCGCCATGGACATGTGTGTCTGTCTTTAGAGAGAGAGGAAGGAATTAGCATGTGCATAGACACAGTGAGTCCATGATGATGGAAAAAGAAGTTTAAGTGAATGGTTCTTATTCAGCTTCACTTTAAGAGAGAGAGAGAGAGAAGAGGTGGAAGAAGTGGGGTGACAGATCAGTGAGGCGTGCGTGGTTGACAACCCTAGTTTGATGGGTTGGGTTTGGGTATGCGTGAGTTGGCAAATGCACGTGCATGCAGTATTATCCCACATTTATATAGAAAAAGAA
Source organism: Erythroxylum divaricatum (assembly GCA_025434745.1). NCBI lineage: Eukaryota > Viridiplantae > Streptophyta > Magnoliopsida > Malpighiales > Erythroxylaceae > Erythroxylum > Erythroxylum divaricatum. The sequence goes on along the minus strand of JANTPM010000244.1, from coordinate 5,945,692 downwards.
AAAGAAAAGAAGTGAATACCCATAGACATTGTAAGGAATGCCTTGTTGGATGGCATAATGAGGGAAGGATGCTGGTGTAGGAAAAGCTGTTCCCACTCCTCCTCCAAATCCTGTCTGATATGAGTTCATTACCCTCAAGTTCCTGCCTCCTGCGGTTGCTCCTTCACCCACAACACATCCATTTTTTTTTTTAATCATTACCCTCGTAACCTCTACTTTTTTGTTTTCATAACAAGAAAGAAACATCGTTTATTAGGGTTGTGACGAGAGATTTATATAAATTTCTGATACCAAAAGAAAAGAATACGATACATGCAATAGCATTCAGTGGTATATAGTTTATGAGATGCATGATGAAGATATGTCTCAATCTGTTAACTGGAGTTTAATAAATTGTTATCTCATTTATCGTAAAAACTATACTGATTTTGTTTGCAATGGAAGGACAAGTTATCCATTTGATAGTTGCACCGATTTAGTGCATTACTGTGCACGTATTTTCAAAAACTCCGAACAAGAAAAAGAAAAGAGAACTTTCCCAATAAGGAGGAATATTCATGCTGCATTTCGGTTTTTGACTGTGAATATGTTTTGTTCAAAACAGAATATTTCTGGTCCACTATCATCTCCTTAGGGTAAAAATCTTGCTTTTTATTATCTCCGAATATCCGCTAACATGGCTTGATGAATCAGAAACTAGTAGCTGGATTATGAGAAGTTAAATAAAAAGCATCTTTACACAGTGAAAGCGACGATCTTTTTCTGAATAACTTGTACATTTCAGAACATCTTATAGATCTGAATTGTGCTATAAATCCAGAACTTGTTTTTAAGTTATTGGATAAGAACTTCAATAGCAAGAAATAATGTAGAGATTGAACACAAGAAAGTAAAGAAAAATGAGTTTATATATATACCATGCTTTGGAGTAGAGGGTTTAGATCTCTGAACACCTAAAGATGCAAGATTGCAATTTGCCCTTCTACCATCTATCACCGGAGCAGCATCAACACATGCCCTCATGGCGGCTTCTGGTTCCCTAAAAGTTACCTGATAGCAAAGAACACATTTCCCCAAAATTAACAACCATGACAAGAAAGCACACACAACAAAGCGTGAAAGCGAGTGATATACAAATTGTTATGATTCTGTACTGAATTTCATAGTTTTCATGCAAGTTCTGTTATGGATCTTTCTAACCCACCAAGATCTAGTGGTAATAGATACGAGAAAATAACATGAGCAAAAAAGAACCAGAGATCATTGCTTGCTACTAAATAAAACAAAATTGCAAGAAATTGCATACAAATCCATAGCCTTTGGATCTGCCAGTGGCCTTATCGGTAATGACAACAGCTTCCAAGATCTCACCGAACTGTTCAAAGTACTTCTTCATGGTCTCTTTCTGGGTTTCCCAAGCCAACCCTCCAACAAACACCTTAGTGTAAGTTGTGTCACCAAACTGTCCTGCCAAATTTGCTGGAGTCATCTTAAAACTTCTTCCCTTTTTCTTCTCCGAAACCTTCTTCAAGCCAAAGTCAGCACCAACAAAACTTTCGTGCGTATGTGTCAGATACAGCACAAAGACCTAGCAAGCTCGCTATTTCTAGCAGGAAAGTAAGCTACTTGGATATATAGATAGATCTGAGAATTAGATGACAAAGATGAGAAAGACCCAATACAGTTAGAGGGATCTTCTCTTTGATTGAGAGGTGAATTGTGTTGGTGGTGATGATATTGATGATCAAAGAGAGACAATTAGGTCAGAGACATGTAAAAGAGAGGGAAGAGAAAGCAAAAGCTAAGAGCAAAAGAAGGCCCTCTACAATACGGACATAAATTATATATACAAACACAGTTAAACCCCACATCTTTCTTTTACATTCTGGGACACATCATTGTCTCACGCGCCATGATTTTGCGTGTTCCACAAACTTGAATCATTCCTCCGGACATTATTCCTGCAGTCAGAGAGTACACGCGCTTCTGTGAAGGTGGGCCTGGTGTCTGTGGTATTATTATGTCGTCCATAGCTGTACTTTCAATTATTTTAAGAGGGAAAACTAAATGACGGTTTTACCCTTAAGTACGTGTCATATTGACGACGTTACTGGACAGAAACAGGAAGGAGAGAGCGAAAGCCCGTAGTGGCAAAAACGGAACGGAGGGGAAGAATATGAAAGCGCCAACGGAGGGAAACACAGAGATAAAATCACGCGGGAGGTCAACGGTCAAACTGTCTGTACAAAATTAGCTTCCTTTATGAGGTGGGATGCATCATGCATGCTTGAGTTGTTTTTAACTTGTCTTCTTGCTACACAATTCAAATCAATTGAGCAAAGCAAAATAACAGTAGTAACTAGTAAGAGTTATAACAGTAACTTCAAGTGAAATTATCACCAAAATATAAAATCTGGAGTGATTTAATAATACACAGTCTTACTCTTAACTGATAAAGAAATTGTCTCAATAATAATAGTAACATATACAAAAACTAAAACATATAGTAAAGGGTTAACAGTTAATTTAGTGTCAAATTCAGTGTTTTCTTATTAATTCCAATGTTTATTTGAGCTTCAATTTCTAAAATTTTAATTTAACAATAAGATATTTATTTAATTAAAAATAATGTGTAATTCAAAAGAAATATCTTGTTACTTTGAATTATCTTTTTTCATTGAAACAAAATTGTTGGAATAATGAATTATATTTTGAAATGATTAAAATTTGATTGAAAAATTAAGAATTTTGATATTGATATAAAAGTTTAAAAATAATACTAAAAAATTATTTAAGAAAAGAGGTCAAATGGCTATAAAAGAGAAGAAGCCAAGAGTTGTTGTTAAGATTTTATTTTATTATATTTTGGATTGTAATATACTTTTTCCATGAGTTTTATTTCCTTTTTGTGATAAACCTCTGAGCACATATCCAATGATTGGGTTAAACTCTTCACCTGAGCGCGGTGGCTTAGGGTTTTATTTGTGTGTTATATGTGAAGTTTCAATGAATGAGCAAGACGACTAATGTCAAGAGAAAAGCCGAAATTTGAGACGAGAAAGGTCTAAAGATCAAATGGGTCATTTTGGCTGATTGACAAGATGCATGCATACCAATCATGCAAGAAAAGTAGTCATACATGCATATCTACAAGCTTGTCGATAAGTAATCATTAAGTAAACTAAGTCACCAAAAAGCAATTAACTCCATATAAATACAAGAAATTAAGATAATATAGTGCAAGATTCTAACATTCCTTACTCTTGCATAGACTAATTCAATTAATCAGTTGTTACAGTTTAAAATGTCCCACATCGGTAATAAAAGAAACTGATGTGGAATTTATAGGCTTATGAGCTCTCTCACCCTTTAAGCTAGCTTTTGGGGTTGATTCTCTCATAAAGACCTATAACAATTGGTATCAGAGTTAGTCTTAGAGTGGTGGCCCATGGAGTAGTGGCCCATTGAGTGATGATCTGGGAGTGTCAGCCGTGACCAACATGGCCGCGACTAATGAGATCATTGGTCCTTATGGAAGAACGAATATTACGATTTAAAATGTCTCATATCGGTAATAAAAGAAACTGATGTGGAGTTTATAGGTTTATGAACTCTCTCATCCTTTAAGCTAGCTTTTAGGGTTGGTTCCCTCGTAAAGACCTATAACATCAGTTTCTGTAGCAACATGACCATCCATCGAGTGCTATATATATCTCTAATTAGTGAAATCAGTTGTATGTATTAGATCAAAGTAGCTCTTTTTGTTAGTACCATGTTCCTTGACCGTGAGCTTCGTAGATTAATAATAAAGGAATATGAACGCCGGCCAACATTTTCATAATGGCAGCTCGAAAATTTGGAAGATGAAAAAAAAAAGTAGTACTAAAGATGCTTTTCCTGTTTAAAACTCAAATGCCGCCATTCGCAGACTATGACTAGTGTTATAAAAGCAGAAGCTAGGCATTCAACTATATATGGCCAAACTTTGAACTTTAGCTTTCAAGATTAACAATCAGAACTCAAGTCAAACATGGTAATATAGAAAGTAGTACAATTTTGCAAATAAAATAGTAGAAAATAAAATAGAAAATAGATTTATCATTGATTACAAAATTCAACTGATTCGGTCAGTTTAATCTTAAAAATTTTGAACCGTTTAATTTTTCGATTCAGTTTTTAAACTTTCGGCTTGATTTACTTTAATAACTCTTGATGATAAAAATCGATTAGTTAATTAATTAATCAATTAATTTTCATAAATTAATAGGTTCTTATAAATTAACATAAATTAATTAATTTTTATTTAACAATCTCTTTTTAATTAAATTTTAAATATTTTGACCGTCTAATACCGGTTGAACCTTTTAGTCGTTAAATCGTTTGTCTTGCCAGTTTAACTTGTGGTCCAGTTTTTAAAATATTAAGATTTATAGATAAATTATATAATTAAATAGAGATATATATCCATCAACTAATTAATTGATCCCACTCAGCTATCAAAGAGCTAATTCTCTTAAATAGAATGACCAGCGATCTTTGAATCCCATCTACCTAACGAGAGTCTAAAAATTGAATTTCTAAAGTTTGACAAAGGAAGGTGCTAGACTGGTGATATGAATAAAGATATTTTGACCAATTTCTGTGGTTTCTACACTGTTCAAGTGGAATGGATAAGGCCAACGAAAAGAAAAAAACAAAAAAGAGGAGGAACAATACATAAAATATAAAACAATCTAAATTGTGGATGGCGACAATTACGAATCATGCATTATTAAACATATTAAATTTTGTCTTGGGTTTAATATCAAATGGATATTCATTGCAACCAAACTTCAATCTCTGTACCAACCACCAACACTATAAGTTGTAACCATTTGATAGTTACCATTTAAATCTTCATGTGTCAACCAACATTGATCATTTCCTGCATTTACAACAATAACAACACTCAATATAAATCTCGTTGATATATAAGATTTAAGAAAATTAAATAACACGCAATCTTATTTGATAAGGACTTTGGGAGAGTCACACCTCAAAAGCTAGCTTACGAGGCTGAGAGCTCAAAGTTCTTATAAATCCCATATCAATTTTGTATTTAATTAATATGGGATTCAAATCTCATACCTTGCAATTAGATCAAATCGTAACATTCATTCTCCCATAAGGATCAATGTCTTCATTGATCACGGTCATGTTGATCACAGCTAACATTTTCAGGTCATCACTTCATGGGTCACCACTCTGAGATCCTTGTTGGTCACGGCCACGTTGGTCACGGCTGACATTTCTAGGCCACCACTTCAAGACTGACTCCGATATCAATTGATAAGGGCTTTGAGAGAATCACACCCCAAAAGCTAACTTATAAGAGTAGAGAGCTCAAAGTCTTTATAAATCTCACATCAATTTTACATTTAATCAATATGAGATTCAAGTCTCATACCTTACAATTAGATCAAACCGTAACATTATTCTTAATTAGTAGAAAGAATTTATAATTAGAATATTTGCAAGCTACCATTATGTTTGATACACATATATATAATATAAACATTATTAATTATTCAGGATCATGGAGTATTCCAAATTGATGACCTTAATATGATATCTTGTGTTCGATCCTAATCTGTATTCTTGAATGTAGCCATAAGTGTGTGATATAATTTTTGTGATCTAGTATCTGTATGCATGGATGTCGTGAGGTCAGCGTATCAAACAAAAGAACAAGAAAACCGTGGGCTTGTATTTCTGTGTTCGTGTTTTAATATATTTAAGAGGCTTTTGTTTAAAATGTGTTTTAATTTTTAAAGGGCATGATTTCGGCGATAACGACATTTTAACTAGTACTGTCAGCAACGGTTCAATTGGTACTGGATGGCTCTCTAAAGTAATATTTTAAAAATAAGACAAAAAGTTAAATCGGAAAGGAAAAAAATTAAGGTTTAACAGATTCATTCGGTATTAAATTGTCACAAAATCGGCTAAATGTTAAATAAATTTAAAATTTTTAAAATATGATTGAAAAAGATTATTCTTATTTATTAAAAATTTTAAAGTTTGATTAAAAAAGGTTGTTAAATGATAATTAATTGATTTATTTTAGTTTAAAAGAATTTATTAATTTATAAAAATTGACCGATTAATTAATCAATTGATTAATTTTTAATAAGAAGAGTTATTAAAGTCAAATCGAAAAGTTAGATGGTTCAAATTTTTTACTATTGAACTAGCTAATCTGATTAGATTTTTTAATCATTGCTCCAAAGAGTTGGAGTCATAAATTGAGCATGTTTTTTACGACTTACTACTTTAAGATCTTTAGAATTATTAGTACGAATTTAGAGACGCCTAAGTTTCTTAGTACTAGTTAGATGGAATTCACTGCATGGCTCTCAATATGGTGTGTATCTAAAATGTGTATTTAAATTATTATATAATCTTAAGAATTTACTCAATACACATTATTAATTTTTTCTTTGAAACAAAAGACAACTACAAGCAGATATTAGATTTAAGTGGATCTTATCTTGGATTATGCTATCTTTGCTTTGAATTATTAACTATACATCTTTTCATGTGATGTAATAAAAAGGTGCTCTATTTCCAAGGTAGTTGAATTAATTAGTGATTATATATATCAAAAACAACAACAATAATAACGTCTTAGTATGAATTCTACTAATATGTGAGAATTGAGGAAGCTCAGTATTACACAATTTTATTACTAATTAGTAGAAAGTCTGTTTATAATGAATCCACAAAAGTAAAAAAGTTTTTGAAAATGATTTGAAGAAAAAAAATAATTAAATACATAAAATAAATAACTAAAAAATGAAAAAAATCAAATCAAATCAAAATTCAAAATAAAGATAAAGACAAAGATAAAAGTAAGTAAATAAACAAACAAAAAGAAAGAAAGAAAACAAATAAGAAATTAAAAAATAGAGATGGAAATGGGTCGACCTCAAGCCTAACCCTTAGGTAGTTAAACTTAAGTCAAAACCTGACTTGACCCAATTTGACGTATTTTTATTTTTAAATTAAAATAAGAAATGACGAAATTTTCTCAAATTGATGTCGTTTTTTTGATAGATGTTTAGCCTAAGGCCTAAATGTCATCTCTATTTAAAATAAATAAATAAATAAATAACTTAAAAGGCATGTGCTATAAACAAAAGTATTTAGGTTAAATACAAAGCATAAGAATAGAAGAAAAGTATACAAAAGGCTTATGAAAAGGGAAGGACCTCTCTATATAGGGCCCTCATCCTTTATCCTAGTTTACAAAAGTTTTTTATTAAGAATCAAGTCCTCGGTAAGCTCTAGCAGGGTTATATCATTCTTGATCATCTCTCCTCAATTCTTTTTAGGTCTTCCTCTTCTTCTCCTATAGTCCTTAAAAACAATCTTCTTACATCTTCTCACTGGAGGGTAGGAAGTCTCCTCTTAACTTATCTAAACTACTTAAACCTTATCTCTCTTAATTTACCATCAATGTTAGTCACCCCAACTTGCCTCTTGCTACTATATTCTTGACCTTATCTCTTACTATAAAGTTGCAAATTCAACAAAGCATCCTCCTCTCTATTACCATTAACTTATAACTATACACATGTTTGATAGGTCAACACTCTACCTTATAAAACATAGACATCATAATTGTTAAATGATAGAATTTGCCTTTTAGCTTAAATGGTATGTTCTTGTCATATAAAATTTTTTAGGCACCCTTTCATTTAAGCTACCCTGATTTAATATGGTAGACTATGTTGTCATTTATCTCCCTATTACTTTAGGTGATGAATGTAAGATATTTAAAACAATCTTTCTATGATATAACTTACATACCATTCTTGAACTCTATATTAGATGTAACCCTATGACCTGAAAAGTTACTCTCTAAATATTCAATCTTAGTTCTGCTTATTTTAAAGTTTTTTGACTCTAACGTACCCCTTCAAAGTTCTAGCTTGACATTAACACTCGCTTATGTTTCATCTACTAAACAGAAGGCCATCATCAAACAACATATAACAAGACACTTCTCTTTGGATATTATTAATAAGATATCCATAACTATCGTAAACAAGAAGGGGCTCAATGAGGATCCTTAATGTAGCCCAATATTAGTAGAAAAATGCTTTATATCTCCTTATGCATCCTTTATTTAGTCTCTATA
>JANTPM010000244.1:5904138-5918685 GCA_025434745.1 Erythroxylum divaricatum | reverse complement strand
CAAGTTTTCAGTTATAGTTTTGAAATTTTGGAATTGAGGAAGAGCTTGACTTTTGTGAGTTAAAGGAAAGATCCAAGTGTAACGACTAAATTCATCATTAAAAAGAATGAAATATCGGTAACCAGAATTGGAAAGAGATGGAGAGAGACCCCAAATATCACAATGAATAAGTTATAAAGACATAGTGGAAATACGAGATGATAATTGAAAGGGAAGACGAGTACTTTTTCCTATTAAACAGGAAGTACAATTATTCAGTACATTTGATGATAATTTGAAAGGGAGAGATAGTTTGGAGAGTATGGCAGAGCAAGGATGACCTAGACGTTGATGCCTCAGATTAAGTGAAGTGGAAGCAGCTTAGAAGGCAAGTGGATTTTGAAACCGAAGTGGGATCTGCATGGGATAAAGATTATTGTGGATGGATCCTGGGAATAGTGGTGTCTTGGTATTGAGATCCTTCATAGTGTAACCAAATGGATTAAATTCAATAAGGCAGGAGTTATCTATAACAAATTTAGCTACAGAAAGTAAATTGGCAGTAAGATCAGGAACAATTAAGACATTGTTTAGGTGAAGAGGAAGAGTTGTAGTGGATAAGATGACATTACCAGTGAAAGAGATGGAATGGGTTTGTCCATTATCAACAATCACTTGATAAAGACCATTGTATGGAGTTTCAAAGTCAACGAGTAAGGATCTGGGGTCATACAATTTGTGGCGTCAGTGTCAGAAAGCCATTCGGTGAGAGTATTAGAACTGAAAGTGGAAGGATTCGATGTATCTTGAATATTTAGGGTAGTAAAGGTAGTGGAAATATTTTTTGGTTTAGGTAAAGGACGGAAAGGATAATTTTAGGAATCAGAATATCTGTAACGACAATGGACTGCAATGTGGCCCCATTTCTAGCAAATTTGACATTAAGTTAGAGGTTTATATGAGTGATTGGGCTTGCAGGAATGATAATTGGGCTGAGCTTGTGTGTGATAAGTGGGCTGGGCTTATGTGTGTGTGGTGTAGGGGTTATAAGGTGTTGTGGGTTAAAAAAAATGGGCAGGAGCCTGCTCATGTGGGCCAGAAGTAAAAGTCCGCGACCTAAAGGATAAAACCAGAGGCCCATGCGTTGTAGGGTTAAACGAGCATCGTCCTCCTCCTCTGCTTCGAGTTGCGCCACGCCCGTGGGAGAATGGAGAAGATCGATAGCCAATGACGAACGCCGTGAGGGCTGTGTCTGGTGAGGGAGTCAAATGAAAAGATAAAAGACGCTGCTCGTGGATAAGGAGCTTGGCTGTAAGTTCATCGAAGGAGATGCTGGACTCGCGATGCTCCACTGTTGTGATGAAAGATTCAAAATCTGCAAATAAACCATTCAAGGTAAAAAGTATAAGGTCAGAATCAGATATTTTATCACCTATAGTTGCTAGCTCATCTACCATAGTTGAGATAGTTGCAAGATATTCAATAATTGTTTGTTGTCCTTTTTGAATGGTATGTAGTTTTTGTCGGAGCAGAGAGTGTTAGGAGTTGGATTGTTTCATGAATTGTTGCTTGAGATTGAGCCAGAGGTCATGGGTTGTGGTACATCCAATGACAAGGCGGGCGACGGAGGTGGACAAAGAGGCGGTGAGCAAACAGTAGACCAGCGATCGAATTTTTACCACTTGAAATATTCAAAAGGTTCAGTATCTAGAGTGATGGAAGGTGGTGTAACTGATCCATCAGCGTAGCCAATGAGATCAGAGGTGACAAGGATGGCATGTATTTGGTTGCGCCAGATAAGGTAATTTGAATCATTTAATTTTGTAGTGAGAAAGTTTGTAATCTAATTGAATGGTAATGTGGGGAAAGTAAGACCTGCCATTGAATTGTGTTTGTGATGCACTAGTTTGAAAAAAAAAAGATGGATGTTTTGTGTATGTTGTTTCCGTGTGAAGGGTAAGGTGTGTTTTGTGTTTGTTTCTGTTGTTTCTGTATGTAGGGTATGTGTCTGAGAAAATGACTCTTGGCTTGAATGTGTAACTCGATAATAGGACTAGTGTATGGTCTCTGATACCATGATAGAATAGAAGAAGAAGATAATTTGTATGTGAATGTAATGTATTTCTTGTGTATGTTGTTGAGTAACTTTACACTATATTTATACACATTTGTAGTATCTACAAAGATAATGAAAATCAATTGAGATACATAAGATCAAATGAGATAATTACATATCAAAGAAGATCAAATCTATGCTAGTGAGGTTGTATGAAGATTAGGAAGATTTGTGTTTATCTGCATATGTTTATCATAAATAGTCATGCAGTTTAATTTCAATTATAATGAAAATTAATTAAATTTTAAATAGAATATGATATATTAAGAATGAATTATATTAAAATTTAATTAACATTAAATATTATAATAAGAATAAAATAAGAAACAGATAATGAAACTAAACATTTTTTTTGTTTTTACATATTTCAACCAAATAAGTTTTTTTTTCGAGTTGTAATCCAATTTAGAGTTGTATGCTTGTGTCTCTCTCATTTTCTCTATTACTACTTATAATATATCATTTTCTAATTTAGTTGTGGGAAAATATTAATATGGGTTCAATTGTTTTTGTGTGTTAATATGATTTTTAGAAATTTTGGCTTTTAAGTTTCTTAGTATGAAAGAATTTAAATTAGAAGGTGGAGTGAAGATTCGATTTGATCCAAGTTCAAACAATAGTCTTGGGTAAGGCAAGATAGAAGAGTTTTCGAAAACTAGTTTTTGAAGAAACTGAATAGAAATGTTCAATTAGTAGTCACGGCAACAATAAAATTAATCAAGTAAATAAAGAAAAATAGTGGAAGGATATAAATAATATTTACGTGAAAAACTCGAGTGTTGGAAAAAAAAACCCATGAGACAAAGAGAACCCGAAAATATGCACAATATCAAAGAAAAAAATTATAAGTATTCCCTCTTTCCCTCACAAAAGTCCTAATATTAATGTAGAGTACACCAATGCGTGTTATAAAAGACTCCTAAGTAGTTGTTTATTTAATAATATAACCATATGGTAGAAAATGTACACATAATAGGAATTTGAAAGTAGTTGGAATACATAGTCATTAAAAAAAAGGTAAGAAAACGGGCAAGCCGCACGTAAATCCATTGCCACGTGTGTGTGAGAGAGAGAATCTTGAAGGCTTGGGTCATTACCTCGTCAAGAAAGATGACATGAACTTGAGTTGTAAAAATGAGAAATCAACATTGGAGGAGTTGATCAGGAAGAGTATAAGATTATGATTCCACAAATTGGTAGTTTGGTAAGGATAGTCGATGGTTTGTGTATAGAAGGTCAAATGCAAGTTTTTTAACGGTAGATAGTAAAAAATTTTGTGTCAAAGTTTCTATAAATAAGTAAATTAATGAAGGGAGTGCATTAAAGTTCGTGGATGGGAAGCTCTTAAAACAATTAGTTCATAATTATTCCTTACTTTTCTTTATTGAAAATGCTTATTCATCTTTTAGTTATTAACGTTCTAAAATATTAGTTGTTAACGTTCTAAAATATTAATTATAGTAGTAGTAGTAGTAGTAACATAAATTTTCAACAAAAATTAAAAATTAAAACAAAAAGGGTCATTTGATTCGACTTATATTTTTTCATTGAAATTTTTAGTTTTAGTTTTAGTTTTTTTTTCTTTCAAATACAAATTAAAATATATTTGGTTGTTAATATAAATGTATTAAATTATAAATAATTCTTATTAATAATTACTGTATCAAATAATTAAATAATATATATTTAGTTGATACTAAATCAAATCATTAAAAAATTAAAAAAAAACAACGTTTTTTGTTTTCATAAATTTTAAAAATTGAAAACGAAACTAAAACTAAAACTAAAAAAATCAAATAAACAAATTTTTTATTAAATTTTTTTAAAAAAGAAACAAACAGACCCAATCAATTCAAAGCAAAATTACTGGGGGCGAGTATAAATGTGATGACCTCGATTGGCGTGTGACCCGGCAACAAGCACTTCATCCTCTCGAACAAAAGGCCAACTTTGATGTTTATTGTAATTTTACTTATTTTTAATTACTTAAGAAATATTAACAAATACTATTATTTTTCTAATTATTAAGAATGTGAAAATTGGTATATTGAAGTAACTAGAACGAAATATAGAAAATAATTTTAAATATTTATAATATTATGGTAATTTTTTAAATAAGGAAGACATTTATTAGAAAGAGTAAAATTTTTAAGAAATTTTTTTCCATATTTTACTTTCAAAAAAAAACAACTTTAGTTTCAAAAAACTAAAAAAGGAAATTTGTATATTTTTCTTTAATTATTTATATCTATATAAAGGAAATTTATGTTATAAGGCTAGAAGTTGTTCTTAATGTTTTAGAAACCAGATCAAAAGTTAAACAGATAAGATAAAAAGTTTGAAGTTTAAAATATTTAATTGGTATTAAACTATCATAAAATTGACTAAAGATTAAATAAAATTAAAGAATTTGAAATATGATTGAAAGAGATTGTATTTATTATAAAAAATTTGAAGTTTAATTGAATAAAATTTGTTAAATTAAAATTAATTGATTTATTTTAGTTTATAAAAACTTATTAATTTTTAAAAATTGACCGATTAATTTATAAATTGATTAGTTTTTATCAACAAGAAAATCGAACTAGAAAATTAAAAATTGAATCGAAAAATTAGACGATTCAAAATTTTAATAATAAAATTAGCTGAATCGATTGAATTTGTTAATCATTAGTTTTTCGATAACCAATTGGAGAATGTAAAATCATATACGCCTCATTTTTCTTTCCTAATAAGATTACAAGACTAAATAATAGCACATCAAATCTGTTTTAGTTATTCTGTTCTATTAAATTTCATCCATATATTAATGCATGATCTACATAAATGTATGGATTAGATTTAATGGAACATTATAAAAACACCACAACGAAACAGAAGATCTGATCCTGAACAGTAGACCCTCAAGCATCATTTTTAGACTTAATTATTTAAACTTGGCTGTTTCTCTTTGAAAAAATTATACACTTTCTTTTTAGTTTAAAAAGTTTGCCATGCATAAATTAAAGGTTGGGCCATATAGTTAAATACTGTTGTCCTGTTTAAAATGACTGCGCAGCCATTGGAGAATCCTATATCCCAATAGCAGCCAAATGCCTTTTTGGTCAACGCAGGCAGCATATTTACCGTTAATTACTCCCTTAGAGACACAGGTCATAAATAAATTACCACCTAGGACAACGTGACTCATGACAGAATCTCAGGAATACCGTACAAAGGGCAATCATTCCTTGGGACTTGTAAGCTTACTCAGACTCAGTGGCCTGGTCATATGCGCTTTTTTTTAATTAATAGGAAAAAATATACATTACATAATAAGTCGAGAAAAACAGAGTCTTGGATTGATCCTCCTAGAAGAGTACATGATATCCAATAGGTGTAGACTTAAAATAAGTTGGACTTAGCGTAAAATGCTTAGCATAGGACGCTAGCCAGTTGACACATCAGTTGCTTTCGCGGTAGATATGCCGATGTACCACAGTCTAATTTATGTTGAACAGTTCATTGATCCTTGTGATGATAGAATTGTGGGTCGCGGATTGTCGAGGTAAAGAGGATAGGAGGTTAAGCGCTACTGTTGAGTCCACCTCAAGTTCAATTCGGTGATAGTCTGAATTTCACGCGAGCATGGGTTTAGTATATACTCCCCAGAATTCTGTGGAGACCAGAGAACACCATCTGAGATTCTGGACAAAGCCGCCAAGCCAATCATCGGTGCTGTCTTGGAGAAGGCTTCCTGCGGTGGCGGAATAGGAGGAATAGTTGCAGGCGCCGTCGGTGTTTAAGTTGACCCACTCGGGAGGAGGTGGCCGCTAACGAATGAGATCTGTCCGGTGGATCCATTGGTGGTCATATGCGCTTTCCCCTCCCGAGTCCTGACACAAGCGTATCGGTAATCCTAGCCCACCAAGATCCTAATTCATTTCGAAATCATGACTACTTCTATTTTTTTAGTTTTAATTTTTAAATAAGAACAAAATTCTATTTAATTATTAATATCAATATAATTATATTTTTATTATTAATAATAATTACATATTAGGAAAAAATTAAAAAATTTTAGATTTCTTATATAATATTTATTAACAAATTATTAATGAAATTATTTTATTTTATTTAAACAAACAATTTGAAAATTAACATTTTTATTCATAAGTTAAAATTTTAATTATTAATAAATTTTATTTGAAATATATATTTTTTTAAAAAAACTTATATTAATTAAAATTTATTAAATTAAAATTTAATTTAATTACAAAATTTAAATAAAATTATTCATATCATTACTAATAGTTAATTTTAATTAATTAAATATATACTATGAAATTAAATATTCATAATTTTTATTAAAATATAAATAACATATATTTAGTTGGTAATAACTTAAAAATAAAAAAATAAAAATACTTTTTTTTTATACAACTGTTGATAGAGCTGTACTTTCATGATTAGTGTAAGAATTGCAACTCTGTTAACAGAACGTAGCACTAGTGGAAGCCCCGATGGATGGCAATACAGAAAATAAAGAAATAAAAGGGGGGCAAAAGGAGTGGGAGCAGGTCAAGCACAAGCAAGCCTTTAGCTTTTTTTTTCCATCAGGAGTCAGGACCAGGGCCCTTATTTACTGGCAAAAATATACTGAAAAACAGAAAAGTGGAAAACAAAAAAAAAAAGCGAAAGACTAACTGACTATGGCAGAGGCAGCTGTCTCCAACTTGTTGGACCAGACAGCAAAATATCAACCAACTCAAACATCGTAACTGCCCAACCCCACTCTCAGTCCGTAATTAATTATCTGATTACCTCAACCAACCTACTGATACAAAACAGCTTAATTTAGGTGGTTGGACATAAGATCTTTAATCCATCTCCGTTATGTCCTTAATCGTATCTACAAAAATAGACATCATACATCTTTAAAAAGTTGACGATGTGTTACATAACTAAAAAAGCAAGCTTGTAAGCAAATGCTATATAAAATATGTAAAAGTTGTTTTCTTTTAATCTTATAAAAATTTTGTTACATCCAAAATATCAATCAAGGAAATAATAGAACATACAGTCAGTCACCCTTTTCGTTATTTGATCCATAAATGTAAGAGGAAAATGATATTTTTTAAGCCACCTTTGACACGCCATCTAACTTGTGATTGTAGAAATTGCGTAAAGTTTTTAAAACCCGTGACCTTATATGACAATCAGTTGATTGCATTAGCTGATAGCTGATAGTTGGTTGTCTAGCAAACGAAGTCTTTATGTAATCAAATATTTATAATTCAACGAATCTTATTGCATCAGTGATTTGAATATGTAATTTTGCAGTCACGAAAGAGTAACCTTACTCTACTAATTACATGGATGGATTGAAAACAAGAAATTATTAAACCCGTAAAATTGATATGAATAATGAAGCTCACCAATTCTTTAAATTGTGTTTCAAACTATCACTGGGGGAGATATGCTTAGTTACTTGGACATGTAATAGTAGAAAAATGTACATTATTTGACAACGAGGGGTGGATCAATTAGTCTACTTTTCTCACTTAAGACTCTCCCCTTTATAGGAGGCCTTGAGTTTGAGTCACGCTAAAGGAAGGAAAATATGCATGTTTCTATTGATGATCCTCTAGCTCCTGGACAAAGCTCTTTGATCGGATTAATTAGTAATTACGGACGTCTCACTTCCAGTGACAGTATGAGAGTTGGAACTGCTAAGGAACCTGGGAGCTGATGAGAACCTGATGCTGAGCAGGGAAAAGCCAGTGATCAATCATCAGCTGAACAATCTAATATATGAAGACTCCTTATGTACAGAAGTGTACAGGCTACGTAAAAATCTGAAAGATTTTAAGGTTCCAGATTTACATTCTCTAAACTCTTAGGATGAGATCGTAGGAGCTTAGGATTAGTCTGACTAAACTAGAATACCTAATGTAATTAAAAAAAATTGTACATTATTTCTCCGCAAGTCGTAGAATGATGACTGAATTGAATATGAATGTATCTTGTGGGGCTCATTCCACTTTCTCTGTCAGGAGCATTCTGCGTCTATAATATCCTCTTCTTTCGTGTTTTCCAAAAGTGGGAGTCGTACAGTAACGTGTGGGTGTGACAGACTGGAAGTAGTACACTTGTTCAGCTTTGGTTATCATATCCATTTCACTCTTTTCTTCTGCCAGCTATGTAAAACAATAATGGTTTTATCTCCTGCATCATGCGACACCAGATGTGTCATTTATAGTCTTTTGGCATTTACTTTTAAACACACATTTACGTGTATCCTATGTAAATATGTACACTTGTTCAGCTTTTGTTTTCATATCCATTTCACTCTTTTCTTCTGCCAGCTACGTAAAACAGTAATGGGTTTATCTCCTGCATCATCGCAC
This sequence comes from Erythroxylum divaricatum, assembly GCA_025434745.1. Lineage (NCBI taxonomy): Eukaryota > Viridiplantae > Streptophyta > Magnoliopsida > Malpighiales > Erythroxylaceae > Erythroxylum > Erythroxylum divaricatum. Next base: position 5,910,201 of record JANTPM010000244.1, on the reverse strand, counting down.
ATCAGATCTTTTGTGTCATTTGTTAGAGTGTTTAATATTGTCTAGACATGAAAATATTAGAGGGTTTATAAGTGGTAAAGGTCAACTATTCAAATAATTAGTTCTAGTTATTTAGACAATAGTTATCTCAAACTCAATTCTTATTAATGGACTCTACACTCTGTCCATATTAAAAATTCAACATCATTTGTACTCTTTTGGCATTTACTTTTAAACACATATTTACTTAAAGTTTATATAAGTGGATAAGATTTAACTTGGGGTTCAAGAGAGCTTCAAATCCAATCCAGAATCCAATGGTGTACAGAATGGAGCTAGGGTTTGGACTCCATGACATTTGCTGACGTGAATACTTTCGTCATCAGCCAGCCCATTTAGAATTTGGAATTTCTGAACTCCAAATTCAGCCCATGAACATCACCGTGTTCTTAACTCTATTGATCCCATCCAAATTCCCTCTCCATGTTAGAAGTTTGGGCCAATTTATAAACTTCCACAATGACTTTGAATCTTATTATGTGCTCAAAAAGTGAAATTTCAAGCTCACAAGTGAGACCCATTTTAGAATTCAATTTTGTAATTCAAAACGTTAGTTTGTAAACAATTCAAAACGTTATTTGGTCGAACCAGTTCTTTAACTTGGAATCGTTAATTTGTGAAATGGCTTATCTGAAGTGCATGTGGGCTATTGCATACATATTTTGAGGGTTTACTTAATGGAAACTCAAATGGTCACCATTTCTCCTTAATCTATAATTAATTAGAATATATTTTAAAACTTTAGTTTAATAAATTTTTGTATTAGTGGTTTTGTCTTTTTAGGACATGATGTTTTTTTCCTTTTGGTATTGGTTTTAAGTTAGTGAGTCTAAAATTATCAATTGATTCTATAAATAATTATATAATATTTTATTTTATGTAAGACAGGTAAAAATAAAAACTTTATTGTAAAAGTAACAGGAGTGTGGAAGTAATTGTAAACTTATTATGAAATGGTGGTCAATAACTAAAGTCCCTTGTGGCCTTAAAGCTAGCACACTAGTCAATGATTAGCATCAAGAAGCTATTTTAGATTAGGAAGGAGGGTTATAGTTTGAAACCATTATTGGTGCTTAGGCTATGATATTGTCCTCAGACTCTGGAGATTAATCCACGACTATGTCGGCAAAGGTTGTTACTAACAGGGGCCACCGGTGCTTTTTAGCGCACAAAAGAATGGATATCGAGCGGTGGTAGGAGGATAGTAGTGCAGCTAGGCACTTACAAGTGAAGGGCCTGCCTATAAACATGTTTTAGACATGCTTCTTTAGGAAGAAGATGTGGATGACTGAAATTAGCTCAATTGTTAAAAACTGCTTCGCTTAGCTTTTGCTTTATGGAAGATTGCTTTTGGAAGCATGCTCTAAATGAACTATTTAATCATCATCCTTGTCATGGTTCCTTTGAACCAACTTTGAAATTATTCTTTCTTCTACTAATTAATCGTATACTCTTTAGTGTTAATTAGTATAACGATGGAGTTAACCAACTTGGGAAAAGAAATAGTTCAACCAATTAAAGCACACTAATACCAACCCCATCACTTACATCTTCCTCTTTAACAAAAGGGGGGGAGAAAAAATAAAAAAAGAAAAAGAGATGAGGCCGTCTTTAGATGTGATCATGCCTCCACAGAAAGAAAGCAAGATGAACGGAAAGAGGATACTTCATAGGATGATGCGTTGAATCTTGAAGTTGATGGGATTTTAACCTAACCTTTATTACATGTCTTCAGTATCAACTCATGGACCATGTCATGGCCTCCAAAGTAAGATCCACATTACATGTCCATTCTACTTCATACCACATTAGGATAGTCATATATCTACATAAAGTTGGTACCCCAAGTGGGCATTGTCTTAACCTAGCAATCTCTATCTACTTGATTTTCACTTTTCGTAATAACTAATAGTACTAGGCAGGTCAAGGCACTGCTGGAAAGGAGGAAGAAACTATGATTAGAAGATACTGTTGTTCAAGATACACTACTGTGGAATTCAACGAGCTTTGAATCATTGAAGCTTTGGAATTCCATGTCTTCTCCATGAGAATTATGAGGTGAAGTAGGTGATATGGATGGGTTATAAGAATACCGTCTGGCCCAGAACAGATAATTCAAGAAGTTGATGAGACTTAGGGCCGCTAATAGCCAATAGAAGAGGTCTAATCTATCTTTGTTGAGGTCATTTTCACTAAGCCAGCCGTTACCATCAGAGCTAGAGGTGATTCTGTTCACCAACGAAACCAGGACAGAGCTTAGATAGAAGCCAAAAGAGTATGAGCAGTAAGTTAGGGCTGTTAGAAATGACTGCATGCCCTCCAACGACTGTTTGTAAAAGAACTCTATGAGACCTACTGCAGTGAACATCTCTGAGAGGCCAAAGATGAGGAACTGTGGAGCAATCCAAAATATGGACATGTTTGTATTGAATTGCAGAGCTTCCATTTTTCTCTTCTTCTCTATTATGGCAGCTGAAACCATAGAGAAAGTTGCAGTAAATAGTCCGATGCCAATCCTTTGCAGAGGAGAGATTCCAGAGTCTATTCCTGTAATTCTTCGAGCAAATGGTACAAATAGGGTTTCATAGAGAGGGACTAAAAAGATGAGCATAATATAAGGGATGGATTGAAGTGAAGCTGGAGGGATGTGAAAGTTTTTTGTGATCTTGCTGTTCATTGCACTTCCTTGTTGGACTGAGAACGTTTGAAGCTGTGCCAAAATGGTGTTGAAGATGATTGTGCAGGCAAATATAGGGATGACAGAGATTATGATCTTCACTTGCTCCACTTGTCCCACCGTGGACAGTTTCCATGGACCTTCGCTTTCCTGAGATCTATCTTGGATTTCGATGCATGCCTTGTCAAGAAATCTGCAAATAACAAGAATTTAAGGTTGTAAATTGAATACGGATATATGAATTCCATCTCGTGGCTTTAGAGATTGTTGAAATTATTCTTCCGTACAATTTGAATTTACAGTAGTTAGAATAGTGCCTCCAAGTACATTGTAACAGCAATATTTCCTATTCCCTATCTCCCTTTATTTGGATAACCGCACCTGAATTTGTCAGTATGAAGCAGGTTGCTGACAGAAAGTGACGAAGCAGATGCGTGCTGAGGCATAATTTTGTGGTTTCCATGTAGCTTCTGCGCATTGGAGGGACAAATTTGCTTTCTTTTAGTAATGGCAGCGACAAAAACCTGTCGAGGAGATTAAAGAATTAGAACAGGAAAAGAGAGACCAATTAATCATACAAATTTTATTCAAAGTAGCAGGTCCGTGGGACAGTGCTGATCTCGTGACCCTGGCAACTCATACAACCTGTTTCGTACTAAAATGACATACCAATCCAATGAGACACTATCTTGTAAACTAAGCAATTCCTTTTGGAAAAAAAGAAAGAAAGAACATGTTGATTTAGTGGTTATTCAAAGCAGAAAAGGAAATCCTGAATACTTTGTATTGTTTAGTCCTCTAATTAAAGCATAGAAACTACTTTTAGTTGTCTAAAAAAAATGAAAATCCAAGAACAAAAGACACAACTCAATCAGTCCATAGAAATAAAGCACAACAGATTAAACCTGAACCGCAGAAAGATTATAATGGCATAAAATTGTTTTAACATGCAAGAATTTGGAAATGTATACAAACTCATGTAATCTCATATTTTACCAAAATCCAAAATTTGAGAATTGAAGAGGTTTATTAGCTTCAATCATTAGGTCAAATTCATGATGATTTGTGTATTACTAGATGGAAGACAAAAAAGATAAAGATTTGTGTGTTACTTGTGCAATTGGAGTGAATATGCTTCCTCGAGGTGGCTTGTTCCTGTAAAGAACCAGACCCGAAATCAAGAAAATCAATCCAACCGCCATAACAGCAGCCGAGACCCCGAACCCGACATCCATGCCAGAGTGAGTTTGAAGCCAAACAAGAAGGGTAAGTGCTATAAGCTCCCCCATGCAAAAGGCAAAGTAGGCAGTGTTAAAGTACGTGGAGAGCTTCCTGGAATCTTCTTTTCTGAACTGATCTGCTCCATGAGAAATTATGTTTGGCTTTAAGCACCCACTTCCCAAAGCCACCAAATACAGTGCCACAAAGAATATCAAAGCTTTGTAGCCCTTGGCCACTTCGCAGAGACTCCCCTCAGAGCTGGAGACCATGCTACAGCGTGGTGGCCTCAGCTGTGGCAAGTGGGCTTGAACTGACAGTAATATGAAACCCTGTAACGTTACTAAAAGTTAGAATATAATTAAGTGCTTATAAGTTGAATAATTTCTTGGGCTTGAAAGCTTGATTGGTGGAAAACAGGTACTTACAGAGAGTTCAACGAACCCGAAGATCAACATAGTCCAAAAGCTTCCGAGATAAGAATCTGACAGGAACCCACCAAGGAGAGAAAGGAGGAAGACAGTTCCTACGAAATTCGTGACTATATTTGCAGATTTTGATAGTGGGAAATGCATTTCATTGAATACATAAGTTATGAGATTGTTCCCAACAGCTGCTATTGCCATCATTTCAAAGCATTGGAGTCCTGAATCAAACAAAAAGTGACCATGAGCTCTTTAAACTCGAGAGATATGTTATGCTTAAATACAAACTTAAAATGAAATTTCCATATTCCATTCTGTTGCTGGTTTTGGTACTGTCTAATGAACTGAGAAGACTGATCAAAAGAAGCTGGTATTTGACGTAGGAAATGGTAATGGGCACATGTTACAAATCGGGGATACTGCAATCAAGTTATAATGTCCTGCTAGCAGCAGACACTTCATGTGGACTTGATATTGGTTAAGTTTTACTTCAAAACCATGCAAGTCCTATAGAAATGTTCATGATCAATCCGTATGCATAAAACAGAGATCGAAGACAAGGAGATCAATGTGTAGACTGTAAAGAGAGAGACAGACCAAGGACAAAAATAGCAGCGGTCATGCCACCATGCTTGTGATTCTTGCAGGGTCTGCCTCTCCAATCAACAGACAACTCCTCCACAGCAGCTACAGGCAAGGAATCTCCTGTGACCTTCATCTTTTAAAAGCCTTTTCCTAAACTTTCCCCTATTCTAAGGAATATTTGTAATGCTATCGTAAACCTTGATCAATGAAGCCAAAAAAAGAAAATGCTTGACGAATCAATTCCACAATCCCACAACTATGTATAAAAAGCCTTATCTTTTCAAGGGCTTCTTTGGTGATTTCGAGACTTAAGAAGTGACTAATCCAACTCCCACATTTATAGTGTTTTTCAATTCCATTTCCTTGTGCCCGATCTCTCTCATTTCCATTTCAACGCGTCCCCAATAGTTGACTCACTCACTCACCGCGCTAGTGGGATGCATGGCCCATATCTTCCATGCTCAATGTATACTAAGTAATTATATGTATGTATGTAAGTCAGCTCCCATAATTAGTAAATCCTTTTCTGTTAAATCTTTTCCCGCTCGTTGTTTATGACTGGGTGGGGTGCCAGTGCCATGTAGAAGGCACTTGTAGCTGTGTCCAAGCCATTCGTCAATGATCAAGCCATCTTCAAGCTAAGAGCAGTATGCATTTTTATGTCATCCCTTGGGGTGGGACACATTCACCACACAAAGTAATATAAGTGAAGAGTGGAGCATTAATTCCACTACATTTTCTGCTGTTAATTGAGCTTCAAAAGCATCTTCTTTAGATTTTTAATTTGTGGTTTTCAAACTTTCTAGAGGATCAGAATGGAATGGTATCTCTATACGTACTAGACGTACTTCCCTTAGAACGTCTTTGTCTAAGGTCATCTCCAACCAAGACACCAAAACACCAAATTTGATATTTTGGTGCAAAAATTTTTCTCCAACCAAGACACCAAAAAACCAAAAAATTTGGTGCAATGAATAGTTGCACCAAAAGTAAAAAAAGACAACTTTAATCATGTACCTTTTAACTTTTTCCTTTTATATCTTTTTCACAAATTGATTTATTTACATTATTGACTAAATAATTAAATTTAACTTATTTATTACTTTACATAAAATATAT
>JANTPM010000244.1:5866580-5878270 GCA_025434745.1 Erythroxylum divaricatum | reverse complement strand
AATAATAATAATAATAATAATAATAATAATAATAATAATAATAATAATAATAATAATAATAATAATAATAACAACAAGAACAAGAACAACAAAATTAACTAAACATAACAACATAGGCGACAGTGGCTAGAGACAGAGACATCCCTGCCCTCCCTTTTTGGAGCGAACAGAAATTGATGTCCCTGTCTCTCGAAAACAGGGGACAGAAATGCAGAAACAAGAAAAAAATACTCACGGAGACATGAATTTTTCTGTCTTATTTACTATCCATGTGCCCAAAAACACTATCCATACGCAGGGTAAGGTCACCCATTCGGAGGCTTTGATTTTCCTCTTTGTCACCTCCTTTACTGCAGCCAATAATGCAACTTGCAAGGTAGTAGTGGCGGTGGCTTAGGTTATCATCATGTCCTCGATATTGGGCTACAATGGTGGATCTTCTGTCTCCAAAATTTTTCTCCGATGACATTACTTGCTGTGCTCCCCTCAAACATTTGGAAAAGATGATGCCTTAAAGGCTTAAACTTTAACATCCTGTCACAATTAGGACCCACTCACAGGCATGACAACGCAACTCAAGTGAAGAGACTGGAGATGTACGGAAAATGGATCCAATCGTGGTTCCATTCGAAGGAGAGGCGTAGTGGGTGTTTCGATGAGTAGTTTACAAGCATTAGTTGTGGGGCTGAAATAGTTTTGAAAGTAAAATGTTTCTTTACCAAATAAAGGCGCACCGCTATAATAAAACTTAAAAATAATAATAGTTCTATGAAAAAGATATCATAAAAGTTTGATGTGAAGTATATATTGTTTTCATACTATATATTGATACATATTTTAAGATTTTTTTTTCTTACGTAAACTCAAATTTTCATTTATAATATTTAATGGCATTTCATCCATAGGAAAGTGTATTATGTATCGATATATAGTATTATCTGTGATGGACAAAAATGCATTTGAAAATGGGAATGTTTGTGTAATTAAGTCTAAAGTTTCATAATGATATAATAGTGATAACAACATAATTATGGTGCTGTGAGCACTTAATTAAGTGATCAACAAAGTATACAAGAATTAAGAAGACTTGAAGTATGAATTCATTAAAAATTAAATGAAAATTAAAATGAAGGCTTATGATTAAATGAGCTTTTAAAGTTAAAATTTATTGTTTAAATTTATTTTAAGAATATTTTCTCTTTAAGAATTGATTCGTTTTATTTTTTTACTTCCTTTCATTAATTACTATTCTATTAAGATTATCTATTTCTATTTTATACATTTTTATTTGTCTCTTTTATGATTATAAAATAAGAATACAAATTTTTATCACATATAGAAATTTTTCAATAAAGATATTGCGAAATGTATTAAATCAAAAAGAAAATTATCATATGGTTTAATTTGTTGATAAATTGTTTAGTTGTTAGTAAATTCGCTACACGAATTCTATAAATTTTGCAATATTTAATTCTTGTTTACTTGTTTTTATTTGATTCAATCCAAGTTTCTCCTTTTTTTTTCAGGAGTTTAATTGAAGAATTTGTTACTTCTTTGTATGTTTGACAAAATAATTTAAAAATTAAACCGGAAGTTAAACCAGTAAAATAAAAAGTTTTAGATTTTAAAAATTTAACCGATATTAAACCAACATAAAATTAGCTAAACATTAAATAAAATTAAAGAATTTGAAATATGATTAAAAAAATAATGCTCATATCAATTGAAGAATTTGAAGTTTAATTGAAAAAAGAGATTATTAATGAAAATTAATCGATTTATTTTGGTTTATGAGAACTTATTAATTTACAAAAATTGACCCATTAATTAATAAACTGATCAGTTTTTAACAATAAGAGTTATTAAAGTGAATCGAATCAAAAAGTTAAAGAATAAACCGAAAAGTTAAATAATTCAAGATTTTTACAGTTGAACCGGTCAAATTGATTAAGCTTTTTAATCATTAGTTTTACCTAATATCTAATTACATCTTATTTTTTATTATATATCAATCTATAAAGACTTCAGCAGGTCATGAATAAATTTTTCTAATATTCTTTTGTTAATCTAGATAGTAGTGATCTCATAGCAAGGTTAAAATTGATTAGGAGTGCTACGACAATAGTTTAAGAGAGATTAAAAAAGCAAAGAGTAAGTGATACGAGTGGAAAAAAGGAGAGAAAATAATGTGGTAGCAACAAAACTAACTATATAACAATAATGAAAACTTAAAAAAAATTTTAACCAACAATCCCTTGCTTTGATGGTCACTATGATGGTCACTATGACCATTAAAGTTAACCATCAAAGCATGCTTATGATAAGTTTTTACTAAACCAACAATAGACATAATACTTGATAGATGCACAAAGATCAAAACTTGAAAGGATACTCCAGAAAGATCTTAAGATGAAGAATTATCTCTTTCAAGCTATTGATCATCCAATCTTAGAAACTATTCTTGTCGAGAAGACTTTAAAGTATATTTTGGAATCTATGAAAGAAAATTCCAAGTTTCAATAAAGGCCAAGAGTCAACAACTCAATCAATTTGTCAAAAATTTGAATTATATCGAATAAGTATAAATAATTTGTTTTTAATTTCTTTCTCAAGGATAAAGATAATTGCCAGCAAGTTCACGATGAGAGGATTTTGGACTTGACTATGGTTAAAAAGAATCTTTGTTTAATGATACCTAAATTTAATTATATGGTATGTTCAATTGAAGAATTGAAGGATATTCATCTTCCTTTAAGTGATAAATTGCAAGGTTTTGTATTATTTTATAAGCAGAAAACAAACTAACAACAAGACACACAAAAAAGCATTATAAGACACATCTAACAATTGTCTTTCAATTTCAGAGAGAGCACATCAAGGTAGAGGTAAAGGTAATACTGAAGGAAGATGTTCACAAAATCACCAATTTCAAGATAATCATAATTCTAAATTTTAAAGAATAGGAAATGATATCAGAAGAGGACATGGAAGGCTTCAACCAACTATTGAAAATTTAAATTCAATAAATAAGTTAAATATGAAATCCTTTCAATGTCATAGGTATGGACATTATCAAAATAAATATAGACTAACTTGTCTAAAAACAATGTAGAAAATTTCATTTTCATAGAAATACATAAGGAAATATCTTTATTTATGGTTGTCACACCACGGAAGAATGTAAGAAGTACTTATGAAACATTGGCACTAGCTACAACAAACATATGTACAATGACAAATAATATTTTCTAATTTAGATGAGATATAAAGATAATGCAAAGTTTTACAATGACACCAAAGTCTTAACTATAGGAAAAGGATAGGTAACCATGCCAACTAAAGGGAACAATATTGATACAATCTCTAATGTTCTTTTTGTTTCGGAACAAAAAGAACATTTTTTATTCTAGATTAAAAACCAAATTATCAAGTATTGGTCAATTGTAAGAAAAAGTATATAAGATCATAATCAAAAATGATGTTTGTCACATTTATGAAGCCAAACTGGGCTTGAGTGCTCAAGTTAAAATGACAGTGAATATAACATTTTCGTCTTTATTTTTATTTCTGAAACTTGTCTCTCAACAATACTTGAAGATGATGCATGGTTATGACACTTTTAATATAGTCATATGAATTTGATAGTTTAAAAGCACTCCAACAAAAGATAATGGTATTGACCTTTTAACATTCTAAACTCCAATAAAAAGAATTTGAAGAATGTGCTATTGGTACACAACATATAGATTCATCTCCAAAGGGAAAGATATGAAGACAAAGAAAGTTGTTGGAAATTATGCACTCTAAACTTTTGTAGGTTGATGAATCTTGCTCCAAGTAGAGGTAAACATTATATTATCACTTTTAAAGCTGATTTGAACCAAAAAAAAAACTAGGTTTTTAAAATCAAAAATAAAAACTTTCACTATTTTCAAAAACTTTAAAGTAATTGTTGAGAAAGAAGCGTGATATCCAATTAAGATGCTATGCACAGACCATGGTCGAGAGTATACTTCACATAAATCTGTAAAATTTTGTGATTTGTATATGTATATGTATAGATATAGATACATATGGAATTAAGGATCAATTGACAACAACCTATATGCAACAACAAAATGGTATGTGTGAAAGAAAGAATCACATATTCTAAATATGGCGAGCAGTAATTTAAAATAAGACACTAGAAGAAGCATTAAATGGTCATTAACCACAACTATTTACTTTAAAAATTTTAGATACATAGCTTATGCCTATATCATAGATAATAAGACAAAGAAGTTAAATCACAAAGGTGATAAATTTTTATCAGAGTGAGTGATTATTCTAAAGCTTACAACCTTTACAATCATCACAATAAAAATATTATCATAACCCATGACATAATCTTCAATAAACACAAATTTTGTGAATAATGTATTTAGTAAAATATACCTACTGACCTTAAAAATGGTAAGCAACCACATTAGTAACTTTAAGAAGAAGTAGTGACAGATTCATCTACACTTATAATTGAATGACATTCACAAAGCACTAAAAGGAGGCCTACTTAAATGGTTGAGTATGAGGTAACATAAATTTGATTAAAGTGAAGATAATTCATTCACAAACTTTATTCTGTCTTTAAATTGTAATCCTTTAACCATTGATGAAGTTGTTTGACATTTAAAATTGAGGAAAGCAATAGCAGATAGAATTGCATGCATACACACACAAAAAAACTACTTTGGAGTTAACTGAACTTCTATAAGGAGAGAAAACTGTCAAAATAAAATAGATTTAAAGGATAAAACAAAAACAAAATGATAACATTGACAAGGTTAAGGTAAACTTAGTAGCAAAAGGCTATAAGAAAGGATTCAATATTGATTGCAAGGAAGTCTTTAAAACATAGTATATTATTTAGCTTCCAATTAGATATCAAATTAACATTTTTACATAGAATCTTGAAGGAGTAGGTATTTGTTGACCCAGCCTTCTAATTATGCTAAAGTTGGACAAGAAAGACAAATAATTTTAGATTGAAAAGGGTTTATATAGACTAAGAAAAGACCTAAAATAAAATATGCATGAAGGTTACTAAAGACCTTGAAGATAACATAGTTTACAATACTCTTTTAAAAAAAATTGTGAAAATTTTGACATACTTAACTACAATAAAAACTAGACATTATGCTTAATGAAAGTCTTATCAACATATTGATGGAATGTATAAAGATGCATCTCATGGCCACGAAGAAAAAGTATTATGATGTTTGCTAGGAACAACATATTATGGAATATTGTATAAAAGACGGAACAAAAACTTGATTTGCTTATATTCATTAGCTGAAATCATATGGAAGATCAAGATGATAGGTAACACACATTTGGATATATCTTTATGATTGGATTAGGAGCTATTTTATGATCATTAAGGAAGAAATATATTGTCACTCTTTTAACTATTGAAGATAAGCCTGTAACAATAATAACATGTACAAACATTATTATCAGGGACGAAGTCAGACTAAACTCTAAGGGGGGCCGGGGGCGAACATCTAAGGGGACAATTATATTTTTAAGGGGGGGCCATTTATATTTATAATTTTAAAATTTTTAATTATATAAGTAATTTTATAAAAAAAATTTTGAAAGGGGGGGCCATAGCCTCCCCTCCCCATAACATGGCTCCGTCACTGATTATTATTAAAGAATATTCTTGAGGAGCTTCATTTCAATCACGAAGGAACTATTGATTCAACTTATTGTGACAATAGCTCAACTATTAGATTGTCCAAAATTTTGTTTTTATATTAAAGGTACAATTACATTGCTATAAGACACCTAATTAGATTACCTTACAAAGGAGAAAGCAGCTGATCTCCTTTCCTAAAAATGAATATCAAGTTGTTGACTTGTTCACAAAACTCTTCAAATCAATTGCATTTGAAAAGTTCAAAAAGTTGATTAGGGTAAGCAATATGAAAGAATCTACGCAAGATCATTAAACTTATATTATAAATATTGGCTTAAGGGAAGGTGTTGAAATATATTTTGGACCAAAGCCCATATAAAGACTGACTATCTAGTTTTGGATAGGAGAACAGCAAAAGGGCTTTTAGCATCAGGATATGCTAATCCCAATGTTACTGGGCTAACAACGACTAGACTTAAACAATACACGTACTACATAGTTACAACAACCACATCTTGTCTAACATTATTAGTAGACCTTCTGTTTCTCGAGACCCAACCAAACGTGAATTCAAGTTCTTATGTAGCTGTACTGCATAGGTATCCACGGAGCTATATTGGATTTAGTGGTGCACTGATTCTTTCAAAAAAAATTTAAAAAAATTATTTTTAATATATATATATATATAATGAAACCATTTAAAGGTTAGTGGTGTACTGAGTCCTCTAAAATTAAAAAATTAATATTAAGATCTTTTTATATTAAATTTCTGACTCTATCACTGTGCACAGGCCGCCTCTACCAACTCTCTTGACCAATGTTCTAAAACCCGGACCGGTTATCGAACCGGTGGCCTTACTGGTTACCAGTTTGACCGGTTCGACCGGTTCAATCACCGGTCGAACCGGTGTGACGCAATAAATATATTTAATTATATATAATATTAAAAATATTAAAAATTCAAAAAACATATAAAAATAAAAAAAATAAAAAAAATAAAAAAATAAAAAAAAATTGTTGAACCGGTCCAACCGGTCAAAAACCGGTCGGTTCACACCGGTTCAATTGCATACCGATTTTGGACCATAAATCGGACCGGACCACCGACCGGTCGGACCGACCGATCCGATCCGGGTTTCAAAACTATGCTATTGACCTTTGTCTCTATTCTTGGTGTTAGTTCTCATGAGTTCAGGTTGGAATTTGGATCCAATGAAAGAATATGCCTTTTTTTTTATAAGAAGGGTTCAATCCAATTAAATCCTTATCTTTAATAATTATTTCAATAATTATACACACGATTTGACCAAAGGAAAAAATAGAGAATGAGACGTAAATAACAAAAAGAAATCCTTTCAGATTATAGATTTGACACCTCAACCTTGTAGGAACTTTCTCTAGCCACAATACAAATAGAAAGGGCTTAGGATTTCTGGGCTTATGTTGAATTGTGGCAGAAGAAAAGATGATGATCCTGAGGATGGTAAAGAAAGCAGAAGTGTACGTAGTCATACCATAATACTTTCAGGATAGAAAGAAAGAGATAATGAAGTCAACACGGTGTGAATCATAACATAGATAGCAATATGTATGCTTGCTTTTGGTATATTTCTGCCACCTTTCCAAAATACAGCTGTTTTAACGCGTTTTTCACTTATTCTATCTTCATCATTCCTGCATCACCCAACCTGAAGCAAATCCATAGTTTACCCATATTACCCTTTTTTTTCAGTGCATAATTATAAATCCATATGCTGAAAATAAAGGGGTTGCATTATTAATTAAACTGTAAAGACATCTAATATTAATATTAAGTATTTTCTTTAAAAGTAGTTAAATTGCAAGTTGTTCAATGATTAATGCAAGTCTTGTTGCCTGTGTTGTTTGTTAGGAAGAACACGATAGAGAAGAACAAGAAGACTAGGTTATTTGTGTCATTGCAAGGATTATGTACAGAGTACTATTTACGTACTTATCAGTGTCCTATCAAAACTCATCTCCATTTGTACCAAAAAGATTAGTTGCCAGCTAGCTTCACTGTTCTGTAATCCATGCTACTCTCCATATATACACTGTCACGCCATTAATAAGAGCTCTATATCTGAACCGAATCACCTACTTTCAGAAGCTAAAAGAACAACAGCATATACACTCTCCTTATTGTCTGTAAACCCATGCACGTCCTAGAAAAGCTAGCGAATCAATCAGTGACCTGAAAGAGAAATATATTGGTGGTAGTTTGATCTTTCTCATGTCTCTGCTTTCAGAGCATCCTCACGAGCCAAAACCAAACCTATTTGAATCAAGACCGCCCTCGAAACGGGGTTCTAAGAAGAGGGCCCGGCAACCCGAGAACCCTTTCCACGGGGTGAGACAACGGAGCTGGGGCCGGTACGTGTCCGAAATAAGAGTGCCGGGTAAGAAGACTCGAGTCTGGCTCGGGTCTTTCGGTTCGCCGGAGATGGCGGCGCGTGCATACGACTCCGCGGCTTTCTACTTGAAAGGCAACTCGGCGAGTCTCAACTTCCCGGACTCTGTCGGGTCGCTGCCTCTACCCAAGTCGTGCTCTACGAGAGATATTCAGCTGGCGGCGGCCAAAGCCGCTCGGGTTGAAAATGTGGGGAAACGGGTCGGGGATGATCAGGATGGGTCGGGCGGAGAACCCGCTGGTTCGGGTTGGTGGGGTTTGGATGAATGTGGGTTAGCGACGGTGTCGTTTGACGAAGTGAAGGAAGCTCCTTTGCTGAGTCCGTTGAGATTTGAGTATGGAAGCGGAGAGGAGATGCCTTGGCCTTTGATGGATGACGACGAGTTTTTACTATCATGTTTTTAGACTGTAGAATTAGGAAGGAGAAAGTTGTAATTGAACACCTAACGTTTATAATTGTCGAATATTTGTGTATAGATAAATAAAACGCTGAAATTCTTGATTTTGTTAAGTTTAATTTTGAATCAAATTCTTCTCTAAAATAATAAAATGTTATTTATTTCATATTTGAAAACTAATATATTAAATTATTTTATTTTAAAAAATAAAATATTATCTAATTTGCATAAAAATTAAATTAAATGCAAATGTTTTTATTATAATCTAATGTAAAATTAAACTTTAAGTAAGGTTAAAAATGAAAAAAATATTTTAAAGACCAACTCTTACAATACTGTCCTAACTAATAGAATTAAGACTTTTTTGTCTAATTATTATTAAAAATGAATCATATTAATTTAACAAAAAACACTAATTGGAGAACGAATTCAGATATCAAAGATTGATTGAGTCATCTTTTCTTTTTGTTTTTCTCTTATGTTTGAGTTCGCATCATATGTTTCTATTATTTTATTCTTACCTATTATTTTAGGAGCATCCATCCGTCTACTTCTTATAGATTTCATTTATTGACAAATGTTCTTAAAACCTCAATATGTTATCCATGAGTAGGGATGCCAATGGGTTTTCAACCCGATTAATATCCGCACTACCCAACCCGAAAAAATAGATATGAAGGTTAAAAAATGGTTTTGAATGGATGTTAAAAATGGACGTGGATATGGATTTAGATATGGATCTAATGATAACCAGAGCTATGGATACCCATATCCTACCCGTTTTTTATTAACTTTATTTTTTATTTTTTCTTGAATATTTATGGTTAAATATAATAAAATATTAATATTTTATGAGAACAAACAATTTTAAAATCTCTACTTTACTCCCCAGTGCTCACTTTTTTCATCATATTTTATTTTCTTATAAGATGATAATAATGCAAATGATACGAAGATGAAGTTTTGAATGTTGTGGAGTTCTCGCAAAGACAATTTGAAAATTTGATTATTTCAATCTTTATTCCAATTCTAAATTGTGAAAAATGTATGTTGTCTTTGTATTAAACATTATGATTTTTATTATTTCAATTTTATGGTTTTTTAATATAAATAAATCAAAATCTTGACTTATTATTATTAAAGTAATTTGATTTAGAGCGTTCGTAAAAATCTGCTCTTTATGGTTTCTATTTAAAAGTTATATTTTTATGTGTTACATAATTCGATGAATATCAAAAAACTTGAATAACTCAATAGATTTGGATATGAGTAATAAATTATAAAAATCGATGAATGTGAATATGAATATGAATTGAGTCATAAAAAATAGATATGAATATAAATAGAGTAAAACCTGAACCGAACTTTAGTCATTATCATCCCTATCTATCATGAGTTCTTTCGATACAAATTCTTTAAGCTCTTAAAAAATGAATTAGTGTGAAGCCCACTTCGGGAAAGCTGCTAGAGCACTATAGGAAGGTGTGATAATGACTTTGATGAACAAATCCTCGTCAAGTTTATCACCAAGCTGTTTGCCATCTCTACAAACGGACACGTATTTGGTATCACCAACAACCCGTCCATAGGCATAGACTTGTCCCTCTTAAGACAATTACCTTTTTGAGGACCAAATGCATATAATTCGTGGCTTAGGGAATTCAAATCATGCATGTTACCGAATAAAGAAATCCAAGACTTTTCCGTAATGTCCTCGTCTAATATTATAAATTGCAGAAGGTGAATTGCCTTTACGAGAAATTAAGTGAAATTAAACCGTGATTTACTTCCTTATTATTTTATCAGCTGGAGTATGATTATAAAAGGTGAATTATCTTTATAAAAAATTAAGTGAGATCAAATCATAATTCACTCATCGGGCCGAAATATGAAGGCACCTCCGACGTGCAACTCCTACCTTTTGAGTGCAAGAGCCTCGTGCACCGGAATTGAAGTGCGTAAGAAGCAAGTAAAATAGCCCATGCCTAAGGCTAAAACACTTTCTCCTCCATTGATTGGATAATGGATGTGCGTGCCTCGCTCGGAGTTGCGTGGTAGTCCCAAGAAGGTGAATTGCTAGTTTTCCACTAACCATTTTCTCAGCACAAGTTTCTTTTTTTATTATTAAAATTGTTGAATTTGGCCGTAGAAATTTGTTGCCACTAACTTTTTTTTTTTTTCAACAAAACCGGAGGCATGTGTTTTGTTTGTCTGCTGCCACAAAATCTACGTTGATCTTCACTCCTGTTTACGAATCTCACATCCAAACTGTTGCTATTTGCTGAAAGAAGCTTGGAATTCACCTGGCTGAGAGTCCGCTGTGCAGACCACGACTATGACGGTGTCTTGTAATACTTCTGAAACGGTCAGTGGCAACATAGAAGGGTGTCTTCTAAAATACTTGGATAATGAGATTTAAGTGAGACAAATCCAATTGAGTATAATTGTCAAATTACAAAAGGAGCTCTTTAATAAATCAGGAAAGTTTGAAGCAAGAGCTCTTTTACCTTTGGAATTATGTGCTATGAGATATGCAGTCCAGTGACAGTGACAGTGAAGATCCACTGATGATGAGGAGATGAGAGCATATCGGACGAAAACAGTTGTGAGGGTAGTTTTGGTATTAAATCTAGGGTCAATTTGGCAATTGATAAAGATGGGTATTTCTAGACTAAATTGGATTGAAGTATGGTATTACGTGCAATGAATTAATTGGGTTAATTTGGTCAACTTTATGAATCAATGATGGTGATGTGTTAAGGGTTGTTTTCTTTTGTAATTTTACATAAGGCACTTTAATGCATTAGTGGTTACTTAAGTAATCATTCCATTGGCCACATTCCATCTATCTCAGTAGAATCACTATCTTTATTTTCAGATTTAGGTGCAAGGTTCCCTTTCAAGCCAAATCCGATGATGCCAAAATGATGTAGCTACTTGCCTCCACAAATGTTACACGTTGCTAACTAGCAGAGCATAACCAACACCAAAGAAAAGATCTCACAAAAAAAAGGGTTTAAAAAAAGAATAGAAAGAAAAGGGAGTAAAGGAAGAAAAGAGAAAGCACGAGAAGGGTGAAAAGCAACAAAGAGATAAAGATAAGTTTTGATAAATTTATTATGTTATTCCTTGTTATTCTTTCCTTGCTTATATATTCTATTTTTTTGTTGAATTTTGACCTAGCTAT
>JANTPM010000244.1:5803527-5838447 GCA_025434745.1 Erythroxylum divaricatum | reverse complement strand
CATAATTAAGACCCTCTTAAAACACCTTCGTAGACTAACTAAAAAAAAAATAGCTTTCCTATAATTGACGTTCGTTGACCATTCCAAAAGCCACGTATGATTCTTCAAACTTTACTGCAAGCCTTTTATAATTTTATTTGTTGTAGCCTTTTATAATCTAATAATCTTGAAGCTCAGCAAAGAAAAGGGTCGTTAGGTATGCACATATATATCAAAATTATGTATTTGTTTTCATTTTCACATATGGCTAACTACATATTTATAAATCATAAGAAATTGAGATAAAATGAATGTAAATCATTTTAAAATTATAACCATTTCATGGAAAGAAAAAGTAGTTTTCTGCATAAAAATGTCAAAACAATTGAATATATGAAAATAGAGAAAGAATAAAGAGGTCTGAATCACGAATTAAGGTGTAGTAGACAGGGTTTTCGATCCCTACATGTGGATCAGCCGATTAAGAAATCATAATTGGTAATGGCTGGCAAGCGCTTGATCCTTCTCACTTCCTCCCTGGAACCATGTGGATGGATCCCTCCTGCAAAAATCCAAACTGTTACAGAAGAAGATGACATGAAAAATTATTCTTTTTCTCTTAAGTATCTTCAGGCTCACTTGATCCAGGCACGTTGGAAGCAGCAGAATTGGTATTGATGAGTACTTCCAACGGTTGCGTAAGTGTTTAGTTAGCAGCTAATAACTCTTTAACACAAAAATTATAATTCAAGATTTAGGAGAAATTCATTTATTTACAATTTTTACAGTTATAAATTACACAAGGCAATTGTAATTTGTAAATACTTAAACTATAGTTTTATAATTATGGTTTTATATAAGAATTCGAAGCAAGGTGACGCCTACATAATAGATCACTAATTATCGCAAGGTTTTTCATGCTGCTCGTAGACATTCCATCCATACTATCACTACCAATTCATATAGAGAGAAGTATCTAATAAATCCATCTATACCAGACCTAACGAAGATCCATCTAGATTATCCAATACAGAATATTCTGAGTTTTGTCCGTGGACGTAGCCCAAAGTTAAGGGTGAACCACGTTAAATATTCTGTGTCCATTTTGTTAATTTTATTTTTCCTTTTCACAAAATACACCCGCTGCGCCCAACAAAAAGTATCTAATAAATCCATCTATACCAGACCTAATGAAGATCCATCTAGATCATCCGTCACATATGGCCTCATTTTAATGTTACAACCAGTTTTATAAACAAAGAAGGAAAAAGTGAACCTCCTATCAAAGTTGGTGGCCAACTAGTTTATACTAACCATCGTTGATGACATTATATATAAGATGTTGACTCATCTATGTGTGTACCAGATTATAAGATATGTTCTACACTAGACTGTATCGAAACAGATAACAAAGATGAAGCTTATGTTTGAAGGGGTAGGCAAAATTTCAAAGGAAAGGAAGGCAATAACAATCCAGAGAAATTCATCATCGTCAACCTCAAAACAATTTCATCCTAAGCACAATGATTATGATCCAGATACCTATGCAACAATTTTGTTATTATTTCTAAAAATGATTTCAAATTTCCAACCGGTAGCTCAATGTTTATTTTTAGTGATTTTGGTGATAACTTTATAATATTTCAAAATTTAAATTGGATTTATTTCCTTGTATAAGCAAAGATATAATTCTTAAAAGTTTATTCCTTTCTTACAGGAACCTTATTTATGAATTTACCTAATTAGAAATGGTTCCATAATATTCGGAAAGATCTTATTAATTTAAATAATTAGCTCTGGAAGTTTTGATAGATTTTTTTTCTTAACTTCTAAATATTGAAGATTTCAGTAGAAATGATATCGAAGATTTGTTATATACAAAGTCAACTCATAATTAAAATAAAGCAATTATTAGTTGAAAAAAATATCTACTTAAAGAAGAATCACTGCATTTGCAAAAAATACACAGAGTTTGAAATATTTTACTACAAGAAAAATAAAATTTAGCGACGGAAATTACCGATGAAATTTGTATACATTCTATCGGTAACCTTATTTAGTGACGAAATTTACTGATGAAAAAAGTAGTCGGAGATACAGCCGTAGGTAAATTTATCGACGGAAATTTTTCTGTCGATAAATTTACCGATGACATTACCGATTATATAAAATAACCATAGGTAAATTTACCAACGGTTATTTTATTTGATCGGTAAATTTACCAAAGGAAAAAAATTTTCTGTCAAAAAATTACCAACGGAATTGGCTATTTTGTCTTTAATTACCTACAGAATTATTTTCGGTCAATAAATCCAATATATTTTACCAATGGAAATTTTTTTCCGTCGGTAAATTTGTTGAAAACTATTTTTTTAAAATTTACCTGCAAAGTGTTTAGTTTCTATAGAAGCCACCATGAAGAGAACTTCATTATTTCAAGTAAAAGAATTGAACTAATGAAATTCATACTAAAAAAGAACTGAAAATAAAGAATTGAAATCATTTTTTCAAAGAGCAGACATTTCATCAAACACCTTATATGTATAAGAAATTTATCCCAATATCATAACTAAAATTATGTCTTGTTCCTTCTATCACTAATATTTATATCTTAAAGTTGTTTTTCAATCACAAAATATACAAATAAACGAAAGTAATAAATACCCAAATTAACTTTCATCAAATATACGAAAAAACACACGACAGTAGTTGCAAGAATATCTCTACTGAAGGACACGATGACAATGGCTGGAGAAGACAATGCCAACGAACAGAAAAGGAGTCTACAATAGAGAAATAGACTTAAAAAAACTGAAGATAAGACGCAAGAAGAAGGAAGAAGAAGACGTAGGTGGGAGGGAGATGTCGGGTGAGTTTGAATTTTAAAAAAAGTTACCGACGAAAATTTTCATAGGTAAACTAAAAAACATTTTATTATGTCAATGATTCCTGTCTTTTTACCGACGGATATCTTATACCGTCGCTAAAATCCATCGTAAAATTTCTGAGATGATTTCCCTCCATATTTAGCAACGGATATCAGAACTGCCACTAATTAATAAATTTTCCTGTCAAATTTACCAACGAAAATGAATTTTTCGTCGGTAATTTGCAACATATTCTATAGCTAATTTTCTGTCGTTAATTCTTACTTTTCTCCATATTTAGCGACGAATATTAGTACTATCGCTAAATGAAAATTTTGTCGTCAATTTTACAAACGGAATGGATTTTCCATCTGTAATTTGCAACGATATATTTTCTGTCACTAATTCTTCATTTTCTTGTAATGCTTCAGCATTGTCAACATTCTTAAAAGTTATATCAAACTCCTTTTGACTTAGAAAGTAAAAACACTCTATCGAGAGAGATTTTTGTTCTTTGAGAGCTTATATTGAACTTACTTTTAAAAAATGGACTCGTGAGCTTGAAGAGGCTCGTCAAATTTAATACTTAGATTCTTATATTGAAATACTCAAGTTGGATACTTGTGGACTGGACGTAGGTTTCGTTATTAACCGAATCAATATAAATTGATTGAGTCATTCTTTCTCTTTTCCTAATTTTTAAATTTTCACATTATAAGTTTGTATTTTCAAAAGGCTCCTTCAGTTTTACAATAGACTCCTTTTGTTTTTATATTACAAGAGGTCCCTTTCATTTTAAGCGTTAACAAGCTCCTATCGATTAACATGCTCCTTTCTTTTTTAACGCTAGCTGGCTCCTTTCTATTAACAAAATCCTTTCTTTTTAAGCACAAGTAGGCTCCTTTTGATTGACAGGCTCCTTTCATTTTTAAACAATTAACAAGATCCTTTCATTTTTAACGCTAATAGGATATTTTCAAAAGTTGATAGGACCCTTCTATCTATAGACTTATTTTATTTAGCAGGATATTATCATTTGAAAGTACCTTGCTATTTTTTTAACATATAATTCACCCCCCTTTTGTGTGAGTTTGTTTTATCATTTGGTATCAAAGCAAGGTTTCACATTTATTGTGTTTTACAGCACGTGATAGATCATGACAAACAATTTAGAAGCCTTGAAAGATAATCCATGTCAAAGTCTCCTTATTTCAATGGAAACAACTATTCCTATTAGAAAGAGAGAATGTGATTTATTTTCAATCTGTAGATATCGAAATCTGACAAGCTATCAAAGTTGGAGCCACACCTCTTTCTATTGACGACATAAAAGTGTGGATTGATGCTGATAGAAGAAACACACAGCTGAATGACAAAGCAAGATATTATTTGATTTGTGCACTATCTCTGGAAGAGTACGAAAAGATATTTTACTGCTCTATAACAAAGGAAATGTGGGAAAACTACAAGTCACCTTTGAAGGGACAAACGAGATAAAGAAACATAGAATAAGTCTTTTAAAGCATCAATACCAAGCTATTTGCATTAAACTGAGAGAAATTATAAACGAATTCTTCGAACATTTCAACAACGTCATCATTGCCTTAAAGAACTTGGGTAAGATATATCCCAATGATAAGCTTGTGACAAAGATTCTAAGATCACTACTAAAAAAATGCAGACCTAAGGTGAAGATCTAGAGATTGCAAAGGATCTTGCCACTATCTCACTCCACTGATTAAGAGAAAACTTAATGATCC
The DNA here is from genome assembly GCA_025434745.1 of Erythroxylum divaricatum. Taxonomy (NCBI): domain Eukaryota; kingdom Viridiplantae; phylum Streptophyta; class Magnoliopsida; order Malpighiales; family Erythroxylaceae; genus Erythroxylum; species Erythroxylum divaricatum. The sequence goes on along the minus strand of JANTPM010000244.1, from coordinate 5,833,841 downwards.
ATGAAGCCGAACTTAGGCGGGATGAAGGATCCTCATACAAAAGAGGAGCGACACTAAAAGTAGTTTATGAATGAAATCCATCAAATAGAGATGAAAGTGACACTGAATTGTAAATAGATCAAGATGATGAATTCAATTTCATGGTCATGAAGAAAAGAGAAGGAAACAAGAAACTAGAAAATAGAAACAATGGGTTCCTATCAAAAGGAAGCAACGATAATAGTAATACACAAAACAATCAAATCATATGCTATCACTACAAGAAGCCTAGACACACAAGACCATAATGTCCTCTTCTTCAAAAAGACGAATTAGAAAATTAAAAACCCAAAAAGCAAGCTGTGACTGCAGCTTGGTTAGATGAAGATTTTGAAAACCTTAAAGAAGAAGAGCCTGAAGAAGTCAGCAACATTTACTTTATGGTCGAATTAGGAGATGATGAGGTATATTATTTTGACTCTAATATTGAAATTGATGAATTAAGAGATGCATATCATGATTTATATGATCAGTAAAAAAAATTAACTGTGCAATATTTCAGAAAGGTTAAGAAGTCCAAAAACAATGATGCATCCTTGATGAGCATGATAAAATCATTGGAATCTAAGAATAAAAATTTGTTGTCAAGAATTATGTCTCTTGAAAATGAGAACAAACAAAAAGTCTCTAAAAAGGATTTTTTTGAGCAAAAGGTAAGTTAATAAGAGAATGCATTGCTTGAAAATGATCCTATTAAGGTAAAAGAGTTAGAAGCAAAAATTGCTTCTTTAAAAAAAGATCTTGCCAATTTTGTTGATGGAAGGAACAATCTTGATGCATTACTTAGGAATAGTAAAGGTGTTTTTAATAAGGCTGAAATAGGATATAATAAAAAATATTATTAAGCCATACAAGAATTTTTTTTTGGTTAAATCCAGCAGTAGCCATAGTTAAAACAATAGGAACTTAATAGATAGCAAAAATTACATTAATTCTCATTCATCTGTTTTGCGCAATTACTGTGGTGGACATAGTCATATTATTCATTCTAGTAACTTTTGAAAAATAAAGAAATTATCTCAGATGTATGGTTGGAGACTGAAAGGTTAAACTAATAACCTGAAAGGACCTAAAAACATTTGGGTTCCTAAAATGAGACAATATATTCTATAGATTTGCTTCAGAACAGAGACAAGAAAAAGTCAATGGATAGTTAATAGTGGTTTTTTGAGACACATGATAAGTAAAATATCATATTTTAACTATATTGAAAGGAAAGACATATGTAATATCGTCTTTGCCTATAAAAACAAGGCAAAAATCACTAGAATTAGTAAATTGGCGACTCTAACTCTGCTTTTATTGATAATGTTTTGTATGTTGATGAATTGAAACATAACTTGTTGAGTGTAAGTCAATTATGTGATAAGGGTTATAAGGTTACTTTCTATACATCACATTGTGAAATAATTGATAATCTTAATGAAAATATTGTATTTGTTGGTCCTAGAAATCAGAACATATACTACTCTCAACTGGAAGATATGTCTTCATAAAATGTCAAATGTTTTGTTTCAATAAAAAAGGATTCATTTATTTGATATAGAAGATTTGGATATGCCAACATGAGCATCTTCTCAATATTGTCCAAAAATGAGTTACTAAGAGGACTACCTAACCTGAAACTTGAGAATAATCAGGTCTGTGAAGCTTGTTTAAAAGGAAAACAAATTAGAAGTAGCCTCCTTCCTAAAAATAATGTGTCTACTAGCTAGTTGCTTGAACTTGTACACATGGACTTATTTGGTCCTACGAGGACTCAAAGCTTCGATGGTAAACATTACAACTTTGTTATAGTAGATGATTATTTTAGATTTACATGGGTTTATTTTCTATTAAATAAGGATGATACTTTTAAAGTATTTGAGAAGTTTTGTAGAAAAATTTATAATGAAAAAGGTTAATGCATTACATCAATTTGGAGCAATCATGGAGGAGAATTTGATCACAAAAAATTTGAATATTTTTGTAATAAAAATGAGATATCTCATAATTTTTCATGTCCAAGGACTCCTAAGTAAAATGAAGTTATTGAAAGAAAGAACATGACTCTCGTTGATATGGCCAAGACAATGAAGTGTGAAAGTGATCTACATCATGGTTACTGAGAAGAAGTTGTATCTACTACCTATTACATACTTAACAGATGTCTTATAAGACATATTCTCAAAAAGACTCCTTGTGAGTTGTAGAAAGGAAGAAAATTGAATGTTGCTTACTTTCGAGCGTTTGGTTGTAAGTGTTTCGTATTAAATAATGGAAAGGATAATCTTGAAAAATTTGATGCGAATCAAATGAAACTATTTTTCTGGGTTATAGTACTGCTAGTAAAGGATTCAAAGTTTATAGTACAAGAAAAAAGATGATAGAAGAATCGATACATATGGTATCTGACGAAGCACTACTCTCGACAACATTAGCCGATTCAGATGATGAAGAACATCCTTTAGGTCCTAAAAATACATCACAGACTCAAACTACACCTATAATATCTTCAGAATTACAAGATCAATAAGGTCCTTCTGAAGCTAGGATGGAGCAGGCTCCTTTATCTCAGCAAGAGCCTATGTAACGAAAAACACCAAGAGAATGAAAAGGTCAAGATACACATCAGTACATTCTAGGAGACCCTTCTGAAAGTCTAAGAACCAGATCATCCTTCAAAAACAATTATGTTGCCTTCATTTCATAATTAGAACCGAAGGTAGTTAAAGAGACTATTACTGATAAAATTTGGGTTTCAGCTATGAAAGATGAATTGAATTAGTTTGAGTAAAACAAAGTTTGGAATCTGGCACCTCGTTTGTAAAACAAGTCATTCATTGAAGCTCGTTGGGTATTTCGAAACAAAATTGATGAAAATTGTAAGGTGATAAGAAATAAAGCTAGACTTGTAGCTCAAGGTCATAATCAATAGGAAGCATTAATGTAAGGGGAGTTTGAAATGAGCATAATAGGAGAACCATCTTTCTTTCTCGGATTACAAATCAAAAAAATAGAAAAAAGGGATCTTCATTAGCCAAGACAAATACACAAAGGAACTCATCAAGAAGTACCATTTTAAGAATGTCAAACTGATGGGTACTCCTATATATACTGGAACTAAACCTAATAGGGATGAAAAAGGCAAGGCTACAGATGAGACAAAATATAGAAGAATGATTGGATCACTAATATATCTTACAAACTTAAGATCATATATCATGCTTAGTGTGTGCCTTTGCACACGCTTTCAATCAAATCCAAAAGAAATCTACCTTCAAGCAATCAAAAGGATATTTCGATATCTTCACAGAACTATGCATTTCAGATTATGGTATCCAAAAACTAAATCATTTAACATAAATGGATATTGTGGTGCAGATTATGCAGTTAATAAAGTTGATAAAAAAAGCACAAACGGTCACTGTCAATTTCTTGAAGGATGTCTAGTTTCCTGCTCTTGCAAGAAACAAAATTGTACAGCGTTTTCAACAATTGAAGTGGAATATATAACAACTTCGAGTTGTTATGCTCAAATCTTATAGATGAAGCATCAACTCCAGGATTTTTCTTTGAACTTTAATCATATTCCTATATTATGTGATAATACTAGTGCAATAAAATCTTTCTAAAAATCACATATATCACTCTAGGACTAAACATATAGAAACCAAGCATCATATTCTTAGAGATCATGTTTTATAAGGAACCATTAATCTTTTGCATGTTAATACTGAAAATCAAGTAGTTGATATCTTCACTAAGCTTCTATCTGAAGAAAGACTTTGCGTGTTAAGAAAAGAGCTTAGTATGTGCAGACTATGAATTTTCGATGCTAGACATTAGTAGGCTCCTAATTTGTTTCTTTATAAGCCTCCTCTTATTTTAGTAGGCTCCTCTTAGTTTAGAAGGCCCCTCTCAATTTAAAGTCCTCCTTTTAGTTTAGTAGGTTCCTTGAAGTTTAGAAGAGCTCCTCTTGGTTTTACAAAGTAGGATACATGTGCCCTAAGAAGGAAGTTACTTCATGGCATTGTTTTAACTTTTAAAACACGTGAACGCCACCTTTAACAGCTTTCCATACATGACTGACAGAGATATGTAGACGATCATACTTCCTTTATTAACATGTACAACTACTAATCTTCACATGAAATAAACGTCCTAGAATCGTTTAGTAGACTTTTTTCTTCTACTCATCATTTTCTTTCTCAGAAGCGTCGTTCTTTCCTCTTTGCACCCTAACTCTCTGCTTCCTCTTAAGTCTCTTAAACCTCACCATGCTTACTTACAATGGCACGAAAAAATCAAAGGGACAAAAGAAAACCTTGACTTCCTCTTCTAGGCATGGTGAAACTCTCCATCATGAACAAACTCTAGTTTTTAAGTCTTCTTCTCTTTCACCAATAATAGGATCGTTAAACACTCCTACTGAACCTATTTCTATTTCCTAAAAGCTTCAAGTTTCAAAAACACCAATTCAAGAGACTCCAGATGAGAGAAAAAAGTAGATTTTGGCTATGATATCCTCATAATCTAACTCTAATTCATCCTTTGAGCACAAACAACAATAGTCTCTAACTCTAGTGAAGAAGAAAAGAAGAAGAAGAATAAGAAAAGAAAGAAAAAGAAGAAAAGAAGAAGAAAAATCTTCAACTGAGGGGGAGGCAGCAAGAAAAGTAAGGTTCCACTGTCCTTCATTCTCACTACCCACTCTTACTTCGCCTATCCTCTCTTCTAAAACTTCCTTATCACGTTTGACTACTCCTCAACCCAATTCTAAGTATAAGAAAGTGCCTGAAGTGCACTAGATTATAAATGATGATGGTTCAGATGAAGAACTAGCTCCGTTAATAAGACCACCATAGACCAAAGCAAGTGTTGCAAAGTTGAGAAATTTGTTGAATAAGAAGGAACCCCTGACGTTGAAAAGAAAGAAGAAGAAGAAGAATCTCGAAAGAGGAAAAGAGAAGAAATAAGAAAACGTAAAGTGCCTATGATTAAAGAAAAGATTGAGGAACCCATTGTTAGGGATGAGCCACCTTATGAAGAAGCTCTGTTTGAAGAAATACCCAAAGAAAAAAGATCAAAACTAAAGAAACAAAAGCAAGGAGAGTCTTCAACACCGGTTAAACTATTTCAGTCAATGGAAGTTGAAGCTCAGCATAAAATGCTCCACAAAAAAAGAAAGATGATTACTAGGTGCATTTTGTCTCCTATCTTATTCGATGATATCGGTATTATCATCTCTCCTTATTTTCTTATTTTTGGTTAGGAAAATTTTTTAAATTTGGATGCAATAGTGTGTGATGAATTGGTTAGATGTTTTTACACACACATAAGAAAAGAAAAAATTGATGGGAAGCTAGCAATCATCTCGTGGATACATAAGTGTGAGATTTTGATTATGGAGGAAATCTTGGGGAAAATTCTGAGTGTAATTCCTATAGGTAAGACTAACCTTCCCTGTCATAAATGGGATATTGTTGATCTTGATTTGGGAGAGGTTGTGGACTTTATATATCTACACACTGAGAATGCCTATGAAGGGAGACCCTGGTGTAGACACTTAGATCTACTGCCAAAATGTCTTGCGTCCATATCGGCTGCTTCAATTTTTCCAAGGAATAGGTGGATTGAGAAGAAATCAGAAAGAGCACCAAACCTCTTGGATCCTACACTATAAAAGTCAGCCCCTGTCACACTCTAGAGCACGAATGACTTGATTCTTCACCAACTGAGGGACATTCGCTCAAATCAGGATTAGATGCGCGGACATATTGATAGCCTGCAAAACCAAATCCTAGACATGCAAATTCTTCTTAGAAAAATTATTAATTCTCTTAACTAATTTTGTTCCTATTTTTACTTGGATTTTTTCTTACTTACTCGTGATATTTCTTATGGATTAATTTCATTTCATCCTTTTTTTTTATAATGACACAGGGGGAGAATAGTTAATGACATACCTTGCATCTATGATATATTTTCAATATTGCCTTGATGATTATTTATTTTTTTGATGATATGTATCTGTGATATATTTAACTGTGATATATTTTGCTAACTGCTACTAAAATATTATGCTAATTGTTGAAATGGTGTTTGTGAAATTTAAGTATATGATATACAAACGATAGGCTCCTTCCTTTAGAAGTCAAGCTCCTTCTAATTATAACTGTGGGTAAGAACATATAAAGTTTACATGTACCTTTCGAACTCCTTTATTATTATTTGAATTTTGAAAATATATCTATTATTGTTTTTCATCGTCAAAAAGTTAGCTCAAGATTTATTTAACAATTTTGATGATGACTTTATAATATTTCACATATCAAATTGGATTTATTTCCTTGCATAGACAATGATATAATTTTTAAAAGTTGTTTCATTTCTTGTAGGAATCTTCTTTATGAATTTAGCTAATTAGAAATAGTTCCATAACATCCGAAAGGATCTTACTAATTAGAATATTTACCTATGAAAGTTTTGACAAATTTTTTTTCTTAATGTCTGAATATCGAAAATTTCAACAGAGATGATATCGAAGATTCGTTAGATATAAAGTCAACTCAGAATTAAAATGAAATAATGACTAGTTGAAGAAAATGCCTACTTCAGGAAGGGTCACTGCATTTGCAAAAAAACACAGATTTTTGAAATGCTTCAACGGCATCAACATTCTTTAAAGTTATATCAAATTCCTTGTGTCTTAGAAAATGAAAACACTATATCAAAAGAGAGATTGTTAGTCTTTGAGAGCTTACATTGAGCTTACTTTATATTTTTTTTTGAAAGCTTGTAGAGACTTGTTAAAAACTTCGAGTGTGAAGGTTGGAGAATTTTAAAAAATATGTACTCGTAAGCTTAAAGAGACTCGTCAAATTTAATACTTAGATTCCTATAGTGAAATATTAAACTTGAATATTTGGGCACTAGACGTAGACTGCGTTATTAGCCGAATCAGTATAAATCGACCGTGTCATTCTTTCTCTCTTCCTAAATTTTAATTTTTCACATTATAAGTTGTGTTTTCAAAATGCTCCTTCTGTTTTATAATAAGCTCCTATTTTTATATTGCAAGTGGTCTCTTTCGATTTGAGCTTTATCGGACTCCTATCGATTAAGAGGCTTTTTTCTTTTTGAGGGTTAGCAAAGTCATATCAATTAACAGATTAGTTTCTTTTTTTTCTAGCAGACTCTTTTTAATTGCAAGGCTTCTTTCGTTTTTAAATAATTAACAGGATCACTTTGTTTTTAATGCTAACAAGAGCTTTTCAAAAGTTGATAGGACGTTCTATCTATATATTTATTTTGTTTAGCAGGATATTATCATTTGAAAGTACATTACTATTTCTTTTACACACAATTTAACATTACATAAAATCTTCCATTACTTAATCATTAACATCATCTTCCCTGTACTTTCCCTAAAATCGATTTTCTTTGTAAGGTCCGTTATATTTTTAATATTAAACTCACTTTTATAATAATCTTCCATTACTTAATCCTTAATTATCATCTTCCATTACTTCCTCTAGAATTGATTCTCTTTACAAGGTCCACTGTATTTTTAATATTAAACTCCTTTTTTTTATAGTAATCTTCCATTACTTAACCCGTAATCATCGTCTTCTTTTATTCTAGTATCTACAACGTAACTCGTAGTAATCTATAAAGTATAACCAACAATTGTCTTCATCTTCAAACGTAAAAGAATAAGTTTAACGTAATAATTAATAATTTTTTCTGACAGGATTTTGTCCACATTACCCGATAGCTGTCCAGAAGTAACACATCCTGCGTTTGTAATACTGTCTCTGTATTACGTGATGGTTTTGGCCCTGTCAAGAAATTAAAGAACCACCCTGGGTTAAGTAACATTCTCCTGTCTCCATTGATATAGTAGATTAATTGGTTTTGCATGCAAATCTGCATCAAATACCTGATAAATGAAAAGGGTTTCCAGAAGAATAGGCACATAGCTAGATGAATCATGAAAGAAGAAATTGAGGGATATAGAGTAAACACAGGTCTATTGGTTTTACCTTATCAAGGAAAGAAACGACAAAAAAGTTACCTGCAAAACCCATGCAGCTGCTTTGTCTCTTTCTATTGAATATTACTTGCAAACTATGCTGCCGCCTTCTCCACTATCCATCATTTTCTCTACATCGAACCTTTCCTTTTGTCTTTGTCTCTCTCCGTACTTTCTCATCTCAAACTTCTTCCCCTGCCCGATTTCTATAAAACCCAACATTCTATTAGTTGTTTCCCACCGTGGAGAAAAGGATGGTTCTTGCACAGAAATTAATTTGCCATTACTCCTGAGGCATTTGTTGTACGAGACAACAGTGACTAGTGCCTGAGTACTGTTATCGTCAACCTTCTTTGGCATGAGTAGCAAGCAGAGGTACGTGAATGTTGGTTCAGAAGTGGACACATAGATGATGAATATGCATTTATATATATATCTTAATGTACTGTAGGACTCGATTAGACATGTTAAAATGGATGAAATGCATGTATATTCCAGATTTCAGACAGACAGAGGTGATGATTATCAGCTGGTCGGCAGTCTTTTTGTCTGAAAATGAAGTGTTCTGCCTGGCTCCCTGAATGCCATGTAAGAAGCTTTTGTCAAAAATGTTGGCGACCTTCCTATTTGGCATACGGGGAGCCTGGCAGGCTCCAACTTTTTATCAGACGATAGACACAGCACCATGTGTATTCCTAGCTATTAAGAGCAGGCCAGGCACTCTATATCTCCATTTCAAGAGTATGACGACTTCTATATTCGTAGGAAACTAAGTTTCATTTACATCTGAATCGAAGTGCATGTTAAAATTGTCACATCTGATATACACAAATTCTAGCAGACCTGCTACTGCTAGCCAAGAAGCATTAGCTCAGAGACACAAAATAAATACCAGCGCTTGAAATATTGAAGGTATGCATGTTTATGTATTATTTCTGATTTTCTTTAATTTCTTCTTTCCTTCTTCTAAATAAGAAGCATGCAAACAAATTATGATTATCTGCAGGATTTAAGTACGTCAGTAGTGGATGTTGTGATGTCTGCGTAGTGTATGAATGATAATTTATCACTGTTACTTGTTTCATCAACTGTCATGTTACGAAAACTGATAATTTAAATCATTAATCTTGGCACTAAATGCCAAAGCATACATCTAAAAGCAAGTTGAAGTACTGTGCTAGTAATTGATAAGGCTTAGAAAAATATAATAAATGGTAGTTCAATACTAATTCCACTAAATAATAAGTTCAAAGGCATCTTATGATATGATACCATAATATGTTATATTAGACATCTTAACATGTCATATTCTTGGACTACTATTGAACTATCACTTATTTAGTCAACAAAAGTTTGAGCGCTTTGTGGCTAGGAACAAACCAAGGGAAAAGGAGTCGAATCTCTACAACCAGTGACAAAGATTGGTTCTCATGCAACGTTGGAATAAATATGGTAATTTTTTAATTCATTACCAAACTAGTGGATATATAGAACTAGCTGTCTCTAATTAGTATTTCACATGCAAAATGATCAGATGTAATCTCTTGCTTGCTTCATCTATTTACATTTTAGGTTTCTCCGTCTGCAAGAAAGCATCAGGAAAGCAACAGCTCACGTTCGCAAGTTGTCAGCTTCTAGCATCAGATGTTGGAACCCTATAAATGCTTGCCTTACAGTACTACCTTTTTGTCATCTGTTAGGCTGCTACCCTTGAAGATTTCTCAACTCCTGTCCCAACTTTGTGAGAAGATACTAACTGGTTTCTTCCTACAATTACTTCATTAAAGGGAGTTAAAGCTACATCCTCATCCTCAATCAGTGGCAACCGGGACCAATATGTTCATGCAATCTCCTTATAAAAAGTTCTAAATTGCCATATGCAATCTTAATTTGAGTTTCATGGTTGTGATTTAAATTTTAAAATTGCAACTTCTTTCAGGTTTAGTATTGAGATTTGGATAATTGTTATGATAATTAAAGCTTATGAACATCTGTTTAACTTTGTTTTTTTTTTAAAACTAAGATAACTAGATAAGCTTCCAACTCAATTTAACCTTTGATATTCAATTTCATAACAAACTAAATCCGATAATATGTCGTAATACTGCACAATATATGGTTCTGAGATTGGTTTCCTGAATTCATAAATGTTAATTTCCACTCTCTGCTTCTCAGAGGCAAATTACACCTGAACAACTCTTATAATCAAATTAATGACATTGATAATATGGACGAGAGTTCCAATAATCTTAACATTTACGAACATTTCATTAAGAAAAAAAATTAGAGAAAATCTACACATCAACTTCCGATTGCGATGTATATGATAGGGACAAAAACAAGTATCTTAAAATCTGTAAAAGGAGGCTGTGTTTCTCATTAATTCGCTACTACCCCAAATAGAGCTGTGCCAAACCGCACTGTTGTGAAATTTGTAGGAACTCTTCGAGTAGAGTAAACTAATATTTTTATTTTATTAATTCGTCTCACAAACATAAAATAACTCTATATTGTTTTAAGTTTAACAGACAATTCAAATAGTTGACAAATTGAGTTTATTATTAATAGACAATTCAAATAGTTGAGTTTGAATTCTATTAAATCTTTCTAAAAATATTGATAGGTCTTTGTATAAGATATCCCTTAAATTTCTACAGTCTTAGACTTCTAATAAAATAGAGTTTTATTATCAATAAGCATCTATAAAAGCAGACTTTCAACGACCTTAAATTTGTGTGGAAATAAAATATCAATAACCCAAGATTACCATCAGTGTAATTTATTTTTTTACATACAATCTTAGTCTATAAATAATGGTTCTGAGAGAGGTTGTGGAAGGTTATTGTTATACTTCTCTTTGTATCATCTTTATCACAGTGATAAAATAATCTATCCCCTTGTCAATGGATATAAGTTACATAGATTAGTCGAATTGCAAAAATTCTTGTGCTCTTTGCTCCCTTATTTTTCATTCATATTATTTTTGTTTCTAGCATAATAGGTATTAAAGTAGTTGATATCATAACAATTGATATCAAAGCAACTGATATTATAATAATTGATATCAAAGCCAAGGTTATCTTTATGAATATAGAATTTGCTATTTAGATCTCCCTTCATAAGTTTAATATGATAAATTCAATGGATCGAATAATTTTACTTTATAGAAGATTTAGATGGGAGCGATCCTTGATCAACAGGAATGTGCATTAGGGTTGGAGGGAGCAGAGAAATTTGCCAAAATATTTAGAGGCATTGGAGAAGGAAAAGATTATATCGATGGCACATAGCACAATACTTGAGTCTGGCAAACAAAGTCACAAAGAGAGCTAGTTGATGAAACTAGTATTACTTAGTTGTGAAAACTACTTGAAAGTAAGTATTAAAAGAGATCACTTACAAATCGGTTATATCAAAAGCATCGTTTATATACCTTGAAGATATCAGAAAGTACATAGGAGAAAAATCATATTGAAATTTTAATCGAATCATTTAGAATCTACAAGGTGTTCGAGTTTAAATTAAAGATCGGAATCAAATCATAATCTTTTTGTGTTCCTTGCTCAGTTCATTTGAGAATTTTATCGATATCATATTGTATGGTAAAGAGACAATTTTTAACCAATAATATGAAAGATGTCCTACGGTTTAAGGAATTTAAGAAAAAGGTCTCTGACAGGTATAAATATGAATCTAATTTGTTTCTATTTATCATATGGAGGGGAAAAAAAGGAAAAGAGTTATGAAAGCATGCAATAGTCAAGATCAAAATCTAAGCTAAAGCTATTTGATAAGTGATAGGCATTATGTTGCTTATTATGTGAATTCTAAAAAGGATTGGTTATGTTCTTTTAAAAAATAAAATAGTATTGTCAGATTGGGTTGGAGCCTATTGTCAAACGAAGTGATTTAATATAAATCAAGATACATGATGGAATTGTTAGAATATTGGATGTTGATATATTTCTAAACTTCAGAAAAAAAAAAGATTTTTAAAAGTACTATTGATAGACAAGAGTATAAGTTTTCTAGTGATTATGAGCAATTAGTAAATGGTACATTACTATAATAAAAACAAAATTGCAATATGAAATCTATTTTTAAATTAGAAAGACAATAATGAGATCAATGACCATGTCTCAATCTTCAAGAAAGAAAGATCATATTGAAGTGTGTCCTGTGCAAATGAGTCATGTTAGTGATTAAAAGATGATGGGACTTCATAAGGGGAGCTAATTGAAGGATTTAATTTCAAACACAAGAAAGTAAACTCTTGTAAGTTTTATGTGTATTGTAAAATATCTATGATAAGTTTAAAGGATAAAGTATTTGAAATTGACATATATTGAGTCAAAGAAATGGAAATGATGTGATAATATCAAAGTGAGCAACACTGGTTGCTCACTTGTTCAAAAGTGGTACTCAAAAACATGAAACAGATGCTAATTAAGGTGGCTACAAATTAGGAGATGGGATAATGTTAGAAAGAAAGCATCAATAATTTATAACTAAGTATAGAGTGAGACGGACCACCAAGCAGTCAAGGAGATATGATTGAGGAGACTTTGTATCGTATGCTTTGACCATCATTAATGATGGAGATAAAACTATCTTTATACGAACAATAGAAAACCAGGTGAAAAATAGACAAGTGGTCGCTGTAACAAAGAATGTAAAATTTCACAAAATCAAGTTGATTGTATTTAGTTAGATCTAGTAGCAAAAAGTCAAATTAGTCAAATCTTGTTGCAAAAAGTTCATGCTTTGAAGGATGTAGCTGACATGTTGATAAAGTCATTGATAAGTGTAACAAAAAAGTTCAAGCATAACTTAGATTTGGTGAATATGCACTCAAGCCTTAGGAATTTCTATGGCAAGAAGTGTTTGAATTCAATTCAAGTTGAGAAATTGTGATATGTCTTAAATTCTAGTAAAATAAACTTTCACTAACCTTAGGCTTTTCCTGAAATAGAGTTTCAATGCCATTAGACATCTATGCAAGTAAAATTTCAATGATCTTAACCTTATGTTGGAATAGAATATCACTAACCTTTGGATTTTTTGATAATAAAGTTTTATGGTATTAAGATTTTTTTTAAGTAACCCTAATCTATAAATAGTTTGATAAGGATTTGCTAATATAGACTTATGAGATAAAAAGAACTTCTGAGAAAAGTTGTGTAAAATTGTTGTTATAATGTATTAACTTTTTCATAATAATAAAAGAATTTGTTTCATTACTTATAAACGTAGGTCATATAATTTTAGTTGAAAATTATTAAATAAAAATTAATTAGTTTATTTTATTTTATAAAAATCAATTAATTAAACCACTGATTTAATTTTAACAGCACCAGATATTAAATTAAATTTAACTAAAAATTGATTATCTTAAGATTTTATTATTAAACCATTCGGGTCATTTCGTGTCTTTAAACATTGTTTTTTCGTAAAAACCCTCAAGCTTTTAATTCTTTTAACCTGAATACTCCGGCATATTGTTATAAATTGTCTATATGAACTTCTTAAGATAAATTAAATTGTTAAACATTTAATTGAAAGAAATTATTCTAAAAACCAGAATTTTATAAGAATGTTTCAGTAACAGCCTCAAATTCAGGGGATGTTCGACTTTATGGTAATTTCTATTATTTGTAATCCATTATTCTTAATATTTTTATTAACGTTATGTTTGAAGTACAATACTATTATCCAAAACAATTTCATTTAAACATAATATGATTATTGATATATTTGAAAAGGAAAATCTCTATCTCCTATTTAATCTAGATAAGAGTAATCTTCTTCCAAGTTCAAGGTGCATCTACTAATGGAGTTTTACACGAATCCTTAACTTGTGTTACAGCATATAAACAGAGAAGGGGACCAGTCTTTCTTCGTTCTTTCCCCCCTCTTTGTTGGGAATCTTAAAAAGAAGCAGAATGCTGTTTCCAAGTCTTCGTTTTCTTATATTATTGTCATTAACCCTTTGTTCCTTGTCACCTACTTTCGCCGTCAAAAAGGTACGTAATCTGCTATCTGCATGTATTTCTGCTCTTTCTTTACGTACATAATTTCTGTTTCTGATCTTGTATCCTCTATTGTTTTTGTTGTCAAAAGTCGTATATTGTGTACTTGGGAGCTCATGAACATAGTCGTTATGGTCGTCAAGTTACAGATTCCCATCAGGAGAGAGCAACAAACTCTCATCATGAGTTTCTTGCATCCTTCTTAAAAAGGTATGATTAAGAAGAAACTGTTTCTACCTCTTTTTTATTATCTAAAATGATTCTATAAGCATGTACCTTAAACCAACGTTAAACCACAATGACTATTCTTGTAGTAACGAAAAGGCTAAAGAAGCAATCATCTACTCGTATAACAAACACATCAATGGCTTCTCTGCCCTTTTGGAAGAAGAAGAGGCTGCTCAAATTGCACGTAAGAACATGCACTCAACATAATGCTTTGGCATCATTTTCTGTAAATATTTTGTTTTTAACGGTGAATGATTAATTAAAAATGGCACTGCAGAGCATCCAAACGTTGTGTCAGTTTTCCCGAGTCGGGGAAAGAAGCTGCATACAACACACTCATGGGAGTTCTTGAATCAGGAAAAGAATGGTGTCATCCATGCAAAAGCTCTCATGAATAGAGCCAGATACGGTGAAGACGTCATCATAGCCAACCTTGACACTGGTAATTAACTTTTTCGTCAGAGGTCACTGGTAATGATATTTTGAAAAACATAACTGACTTGGATGTTTCTGTCAGGTGTATGGCCTGAATCAAAGAGTTTCAGTGATGAAGGTTATGGACCAGTACCATCAAGATACTATGGCATATGTCAGAATAACACCAGGGAGGGAGTCCCTTGCAACAAGTATAACATCTACTTTGCACCTCGCAGTTTATAAATGTAAGCAGTAGTGTCTGTCAGAGTAATTTTTTTTTAATATTCTGGCTTTGCAGAAAGATTATCGGTGCAAGGTTCTACAGCAAAGACTATGAACGTGCTATAGGCAGTCCTCTCGATACCAAGACGAAGTCTCCCCGTGATTTTGACGGCCACGGAACTCACACGCTATCCACGGCTGCTGGAGGCTTTGTTCCCGGAGCCAGTACCTTTGGAAAGTGCAACGGAACTGCCAAAGGTGGCTCACCGAAGGCTAGAGTTGCTGCATACAAGGTTTGTTGGCCACAAGTCGGTGATGCAGAGTGCATGGACGGTGACATCTTGAAGGGCTTCGATGACGCCATTAATGATGGTGTTGACGTGCTTTCTGTGTCTCTTGGTGGTCCTCCAATGGACTACTTCGAGGACGCTTTGGCAATCGGGTCGTTTCATGCAGTTAAGAATAACGTTGTTGTCGTGGCCTCCGCTGGAAATTCAGGACCAGAGTGGTGGACTGTCTCAAATGCTGCACCTTGGATGATAACTGTTGCAGCTGGTACTATTGATCGTGAGATCACGAATTTTGCAGTACTTGGAAACGGGGAACGCCTAAAGGTGCAAGTTTATTACGGCTTTTCGTTCTCAATCAAAGTCCTTTGTCTCCTTTCCTTTAAACATTCATTTGCTTTCTTCTTGTTTTTTCAACACTTAGGGATTGAGTCTTACAAACGCCACTGCTCCTGACAACAAATTCTATCCACTTGTCACAGCAGATAAGCTGAACGCTGCTAATGTATCCTCTGCAGATGCGTAAGTGTCCTCAATTACTTGGAACTCACCAACTTAGACTCCGTATGGTTCTGACTATTTCATACGTATACACTGCTTTGATAAGCCATTGTGTTTGTGTTTGTTATGAAGTGGCTATTGTTATCAAGGATCATTGGATCCTTGTAAGGCAAAGGGTAAAATTATTCTTTGTATGAGGGGCTATAATGGAAGAGAAGAAAAGAGCAGTGCAGCAGCAGCAGCAGGTGCAGTTGGGATGATTTTGTACAATACAGAGGAATTTGGAGATGATCTCGAATCCGATCCCCATTTTGTCCCAGCTACTCATGTTACTTACAAAAGTAGTCAAGTCATCTTTGCCTATCTCAATTCTACAAAGTATTACACTTCTCTTTTTCTTTACTTCTCTATTGTTCATGATTTAATACAAGTCCTGTTTTCTGCTTACTCAATGTCTCCTGTAAATTATGTATCAGTAATCCTGTGGGATATATCACAAATGCTGAGACAAAATTTGACATGAGAGCTCCTTCTCCTGCTGAATTCTCATCCAGAGGTCCTAATTATGTTACACCAGATATTCTCAAGGTTTGACAGTTGCCCAACAATGTCATCTTCTGGCTAATCGACTAACAATCACCAACAAATAATTTTCTTGCATTTTTCTGCAGCCAGATGTTACCGCACCAGGAGTGGATATCTTAGCTGCATATAGTCTAGCTGTAGCAAGAGAAGAAGGTGATGACCGTAGGGTTCCCTTCGAGCGACTATCAGGAACATCTATGTCTTGTCCTCACGTTTCTGGGGTTGTTGGCCTTCTGAAAACACTCCACCCCGACTGGAGTCCAGCTGCAATCCGATCCGCAATTATGACATCAGGTGAGATCTCTGATTCTGCTCTTTCCCCAAATAAAAACTCCCAGAATTTGTTTCTGACCGACACGGTCTTTTACCCCCTCCAAATGCAGCAAGAACAAGGGACAACTGGCACCATACAATGGTTGATTGGGATTCCTCGGAATCAATTCCGTTTACCCACGGCTCAGGATATATTAGACCAAACCGCGCCATGGATCCAGGCTTGGTCTATGACATGTCTGAGTATGACTACATCCACTTTCTTTGTGCTACTGGCTATAATGACACAATCCTCCAAGCTTTCAATCAAGGTCCACGTCCGTACAAATGTCCAGAATCAGCTAGTCTCCTAGACTTTAACTATCCTTCGTTTACCACCTTATCGTTCACCGGTAAAGCCATCTTCAGTAGGAGGGTAACAAACGTTGGAAAACCAGGAACGTATGTTCCCAGAATTATTGAACCTTATGGAATTTCAGTCAAAGTGGAGCCGAGTTCTTTGAAGTTTGAGAGAGTTGGTGAGGAACTAAGTTTTAAGCTAACACTGGAGGCTAAGTCAAAACCAGCAGCCATGGAGTACCTGATTGGAGCGCTACATTGGACTGATGGTCATCACTATGTTAGGAGTCCAATCATTGTTCGAGCAGATCAATAGAATCAGAGTTGGACAATAAAAAATTAAAATAGTAGAAACAGAAACTTAGTAGATATTGTAGTTAGGCCTCATGGAGGTATCCTTTTTGCAATTTATTCAATAACATTACACATTTACATTAATGTTTAGCTTTTATTTTCATTTATATTGACAAATAATATTAAACTAATGAAAAAACAATATGTTTTTGAAAATTTCAATTTCAACTTATAAGTTATGAAGAAGGTGACAACTTTGAGAGCCCTTGCAGTTGCAGATCGACTGCAACGTTCTCTTCTGTGCGTTTAGATGTTTTAATCTTCATTTCTCTTCAGCCATCAATGAGCACTATAATAAATTCTATCATCAGTACAACAACTCAAACACTCTTCTCCAAGAGGGTTCAGATCATCTGCCAACCTTGTTTTTGTTCAAAAACGACCTGTTCTGATTAACAAAAATTAGAATTTGTGTCAGCAGAAAGCAAACATTCATGTGCTGAAAAAGAACGGAGCTGGGCCTTCACTAAGTCTTTTACTATGAGTTTACAATGCTCAATTCTTTTATATTAAACACATCATGAACAAGTTCCAAAATCCATGATTTTGATCCCTGGATGGTACGTAATCAAGCTTATTAAATTAGTAGCATCAGCACTTCAATATGAGAACCAAATTAAGGGAAAGCAAGTATAAAAATAGCCAAGTGGCAAGAAGGAAAATGTCTATTAGTCGAAACAGTGATCGCAAATGGATCTTAACATTATTCTCAACCTAGAGTTGCTCCATAATATAATGACAATCAATTTTGATGTATTTAGTTCATTCATGTAACACGAGATTCACTGGTATATGGATAGTACACTAAATTAATGTCACAATGTAACTTCATTGGTCTATCGTAAACCATCATCAAGAATGACAACGAAGACTTTAACTAAATCAACTGGTTAGTAGTTGCTGTAATCACATGATATTATGACTACTGAAAATCAAGATATCGTGCTCTACTTTTTCATCTTCTGGGATAAATGTGATTGCCCTAGCATACTAAAATATCTCGTCACTCATCACTATGTGATTGAGTAGCTCATTCAAACAAAATCGCAATAGGCATATAGGCTCTGGCCACTGTCGATATGTAGTAAGATTCCTTATCCGAGGTTACTCTTTTAAGTAGAGTACCATCTGCATGACTGCCTCAAGGTGTTGCTTTTGAGACACTTGTGTAAATTGAAACAACATGTGCACTAGATACGAAACCTTATTGTAAGTCATCATCATATAAATTAGTTATCGATCTAGTCATTGACAAAATCTCGCCAGTTTTACCTTCTTCTCCTTAGAATAAAGATGGCAATCTCAAAGATCAAATCCATCTTTGTCTCACTCTAAATAAGTTCCAAGATCATTCATACCCTAAAAGGAAGGTAAAGTACTCATTATAATGCTACTAAGAATCTCGTTCACTCCTTCTATGGTTTCCTTCTTTACTCTTAATCACATATAGCTCCTATTCAAGGACTGAACCTATCCCTTTCAACCTTGAATGCAACATCATTAGAACTTAATGCGTCATTCTCCTAATCAGCCTCTCTTGGAATGGTTGGATCATGCCTGGTATGCCTCCCTCATCATGAACTTAGAAATGTCTTTAAGCATATTTTAACATATATTTAACAATAATATACATTAGAATATCATATAATAATAAATGCCGAAGAAAAACAAAATACCTTTTTACCATTGTTGTTGGTATTTGAAGAGCTGCATTTTGCAGGTCCTCTAAGCTCACAAACCCCCAATACAATAGTGTATGTCTTTCAGAAGAGAAAAGAAGCTTAGTGACCCAAAATTTGAGAAAACAACTTATACAAATGTACTTCCATCAAGCACAATATCAGTTACCATAAAACTAGGAATTTATACTCATTAACTTACATAACATTTGAACCATTTATGACATAAGAAGAGGAAAAGTTCTCACATTCTCTCACTTGGTCCATATGTTTAACCTGGTATCAAATTCTAATCTGATCCAACTATAATATATGAATTATGACGATAAGTCCTCTAGTAGTTGAGTATTATCTTCCATATATTACAGTGTACTATAATTGTATCAACTAAATGCGGTAACATTACTTAATGAATAAACCCTATGTTTATTCCATGTTCAAAATAATCAATTTTTTCAAAATTTAATAATGTGCACTATAATATGAGAAAATATTATAAGAGTTTCATAAAAATAACATTGTCCATACAATGAAAACTATATA
This sequence comes from Erythroxylum divaricatum, assembly GCA_025434745.1. Taxonomy (NCBI): domain Eukaryota; kingdom Viridiplantae; phylum Streptophyta; class Magnoliopsida; order Malpighiales; family Erythroxylaceae; genus Erythroxylum; species Erythroxylum divaricatum. The sequence continues at coordinate 5,814,328 of JANTPM010000244.1, read as the reverse complement.
ATGGAACTCAATCTCATTCTAACAAAATGATCCTTGAACTTCACTAGTGGCATGCCTTTTGTTAAAAAATCAGCTATCACTAATTCAGCGCTAACACGTTCAATGATCACTTTCTTATTCTTAACCCATTCCTATGTAGATAAAACCTTGATGTCAATGTGCTTACTTCGACTACCACTCTTATTATTTTTTGCTAGAAAAATAGTAGCTAGATTATCGCAATATATCCTCAATGGTCTAGAAATAGAATTTACAAGTCTAAACCCATATATGAAACTCTTTACCATAACCCGTGTGAAGTAGTCTTAAAACAAGAAACAAGCTCAGCCTCCATGGTGGAAGTAGTAGTCAAAGATTACTTGGCAGTCCTCCAAGATATGACTCAATTACCAAACATAAAGATATAACCTGATGTTGATTTCCATGAATCAACACACCCAGCAAAATCTAAATCCGAGTACCCTGTTACCTCCAGATTCTCAGTACATCTGTACGTAAGCATATAATATTTGGTCCTTTGAAGGTACCTCAATACTTTCTTTGCAGCCCTCTAGTGATCTAATCCTAGGTTACTCTGATATTTGCTTAACATTCCAATGGCAAATGCAATGTCAGGTCTTGTACAAACATGAGCACACATAAAGCTTTCGATTGTAGAATCATATGGAATGTTTTTCATATGTTCCCTTTCAAAATCATTTTTAGGGCATTGGTCCAAATTGAACCTATCCCTTTTCACAATAGGTGTTACACTAGTTGAACAATCTTTTATCCGAAATCTTTCTAAAACTTTATTAATATAGGTTGCTTGAGGCAAACCCAAAATACCATGGAATCTATCTCGAAGTATCTTAATGCCAATGATATAAGACGCATCACCCATATCTTTCATTTCAAATTTTTTAGAGAGATTATTTCATATCATATAACAAACCCTTATCATTGGTTGCAAGTAATATGCCATTAACATATAATACAAGAAAACAAAGTTTACTCCCATTAACCTTCTGGTATACATATTGATCCATCATGTTTTCTTCAAAACCAAATGATGAAATAATATCATAGAATTTCAAATACCACTGGCGGGATGCTTGTTTCAATCCATATATAAATCTTTTAAGCTTGCAAACCAAATGCTTACCATTAGTAGAAGAAAATCCTTCTGCTTGTTTCATGTAAACTTCTTCCTCTAGATCATCATTTAAGAAAGTCGTTTTCACATCTATTTAATGCAATTCTAAATTAAAGTGAGCAACCCATGCTAAAATTATACGAAGTGAATCTTTTTTTGACACAGGAGAAAATGTATCTGTGTAATCGATTCCTTCATTTCGAGTGAATCCTTAAACAACGAGTCTTGCCTTGTATTTCTCAATTTTTGCCTAGTAAGTCTTTCTTTATCTTAAATACCTATTTGCAACCTATAGGTTTTGCTCCTTTAGGCAAAACAAGATCCCAAACATTGTTATTCTTGGTAGAATTCATTTCTTCCTTTATAGCATTGTACCATAAATTTGATTTATTGCAACTCATGGCTTGTGAAAAGGTTTCAGGATCATTTTCGGCTCCTATATTGCAGTCAGATTCTTATATATATACAACATAATCACTAGTAATAGTTGATTTTCTTATTCTAATAGATCTCTTTAATATTGCATCAACATTCTCCTATAGATTCTCTTGTTTAACTAGTTGCTGAATGTTGTCAGTAATTCCTGAATAACTGGATCTACTAGATTATCAGCAATTTGTGGAATTTCTTTATTTTCATTTATGTTTACAGTAGGCTATTGAATTTCAATAGTTGGTTATACAAAGTCTATTTACACTTGAGAATCGTTATGAATGACAATCACTTTACTGTTTGAAGTGGAAGACTGAGTATCCATATGATCATTATCAGAGACTATATCTTGAAATTGATCCCTCCTACTAATTAAGTCATTATCAATAAATTCTGCATTTTTTAATTCCACAATTCTAGTATGATATGATAGACAATAGAACATATATCTCTTAAATCATTCGGTATATCCAATGAAATACCCACTTATGGTCCTTGGGTCCAATTTATTCTCTTATGCATTATAAATTCTTACTTCAGATGGACATCCCCAAACGTATATACATCGCAAACTCAATTTTCAACCTTTAAATAACTTAAATGAAGTCTTTGGAATAGCCTTAGTTGGTACCCGATTTAATGTATACACAGTCGTCTTAAGAGATTCAGTTCACAAGGACTTGGGAAGGTTGGAGCTACTCAACATGATTCGTACCATGTCCATTAAGGTTCGTTTTCTTCTTTCTGCCACACCATTTTATTCTGGAGATCCAGACATAACGTATTAGGCTATTATCTCATTTTATTAAAGATACCTCACAAATAGACCAGGCACTTGTCCACCTTTAGTATATCTACCATAATATCCCCCATCTCTATCAGAGCTCACAATCTTAATTTGCTTACCGCATCGTTTCTATACTTCCACTTTGAACATTTCCAAAGCATATATTGCTTCATTCTTATTATGAAGCAAGTAGAGATACATATATCACTAACAATCATCTATAAACGAGATGAAGTATTTCTGATCATATAAGATCATATCTAGACAACAAATATCTATATGTATGATTTCTAATATGTCTAAACTTCTCTTGGCAGCTTTCTTTGATATGTTAGTCTGCTTTCTATTTATGTAGTCCATACAAATATCAAAATCAGCAAAATCCAAAGTACTAAGTGCTCCATCAGTCACCAATCTTTTAATCCTTTCTATAGAGATATGTCATAATCTCCGATTCCACAACATAGAGGAATTTTCATTCATAAGATAACATTTTGTTCCAGCATAAACATGTGCTGCATCGTAACAGGTATTATCTTGTAAATTAAAACGGTCAAATAATGTACCATTTCCAATAAATTCATATTTATAATGTAACTTTAAAGATTTGTCTGAAAAATGAAAGGAATATCCAAATAGTACAAGTCTTGAAACTGAAATCAATTTCTTAGAGAAATTGGGAATATAAAATGTCTTTTCTAGTTTTAAAATAAAACTCGTACATAAAATTAAATTGCAATCTCCAACAACCACCACAGGTGAATGTATCTTGTTTCAGATAAGATATACTACTTACTTCCCATTGGCTTTCTTGGGTTTTGCAAATCCTGCAACACATTTGTAATATAGATTGTACAACTAGAATCAATCCACCATGTGTCATGACAAACTTCAATTATATTAGATTCAAAACAAACTAGTGAGATTAGATTACCTTTCTTTTCAAACTATTCCTTGCGTTTGACACAATCATACGTCATGTGTCCTTTCTTCTTGCAACAGAAGCACTTAGATTCCTTCTTAATTTCAACTTGGATAGGTATTTGACCTTTTCCTTTTGAGGTGACTGGGTTTTTCTTCTTGCCTTGTACAACCATATATGCACTCTGTGAACTCTCTCCCTATTCCATCGATAATCTTCCTTCCTCTTGGACACACATGTTCATTAATTCATTTATTGACCACTTATCCTTGTGTGTATTATAAGAGATTTTAAAGGGTCTGTATGGTAGTAGAAGGGTGTTCAAAATGTAATAAACGAGGAAAGAATCAGACATCTCAACCTTTAGTTTCTTTAATTGAGTCGCACTGTCCCTCATCTTCATGATATGCTCACGTACACCTCGCACACTAGTGAGTCTTATATATGAAAACTTCATAATTAGGGTGCTTGCAATTGCTTTGTATGAATTTTCGAACTGCTCATCAACAGCCTTTAGTAAAGCACGAACATTGTCATGTTGTTATACGGAACCACAAATGCCAATAGAAATTTTTGTTTTAATGAACATCACACTTAGGCGATTAGATCACTCCTAACGTTCCGCAATTTCAGCTCTAGTGTTGGCCTCTGCTGCCTTAACCGGTTCATCCTTTCAGATAGCATAATCAATGTCCAACCACTTAGATGAAGAAGAATTTTCTCCTTCAAAATCTTATAGTTTTCACCACTTAGTTTGAGAATTTTACAACTTGTATCAAAGAAACAAACAGTTTGAATAGCTGCATAAATTAAAGATATATGCTACTTATCAATAAATTGAGCTAACAAACTATATATATGTATTACCAATGTAAAATATATCTTAAAAGACATAAATCAAATGACATAAAAATTGCCTGTAGGCTAAATTTTTAATTCAAACATATTTATGTTAAAATCTATGATAAAACCATCAAATGGTACACCAATTTCTAATACCTGTGGGTATATTAGAAAAATAATTTGATAATTCATTCTAATTAATTATTCAAATATAATAAAAATTCCTATTGGATAAAATTTATTATACTAAAATAATTAATTACAATTAAAGGTCTCCAAATTCATGTGATTAATTACATAAATATATAATTAGGGTTATTGTGGCTAAGCTCTAAGAATTAATCACTAAAAACTTTTTATCCATGATATTATTCACAAGGCACAAAAAATAGATATATTAGCCACGGAATAATATGTTGCATGATAAACAGTTATTCAAATATAATATCAACGTATAATATATATAGACATAAGCCATCAGTTAAGATGGTTGAGGCTCACCGGTGTTGGTTCGAGCCCCAACCATAGCATCTCTTGTTTTTAATAGCATAGCTAAAAACATATCTGATTGTTAACGAAACGCAAAGCATAGTTAAAACCATATAAAAAGACACAATCAACATCAACAGATAAAATGATGCAGTCCAGCATCTGATTTTGATTTCAAAACACATATAAAACGATGTAGTTTAATCCATATGGGTCTTCTTCAACCTCCAGCTGGGTGAAACCAACCTAAGTCACGAACCATCGGATGCTACACAAAACTAGACAAAAATATCACAAAAATACATTTTTAAATGTAGAAACGCTTCTAAAACACTTAATAGAAGCTTTCTACCTTTAATCTAATGAAAAACATCCAAAAGCAACTCTAAATCGAAAGTCATCAAATCTGAAAAATTTTCCAGAATGTGGACATTCTCCAATAACTTCAACAAGGCAAAGGTTCACAAGGCTCTGATACCAAATGTAAGCATATTCTAACGTATATTCAATAATAATATACATTAAAATATCATATAATAATAAATGTGGAAGAAAAATGAAATACCTCCTACCATTGTTGTTGGTGTTTGAAGAGCTTCATTTTGGATTTCTTCTAAGCCCTCGTATCTCCAATACAATGGTGTATATCTTTCAAAAGAGAAAAGAAGCTTGGGACTCAAAATATGAGAAAACAACCTATATGAATATGCTTCAATCAAGCACAATATAAGTTACCATAAAATCAGGAATTCATTCTCGTTAACTTACATAATTTTTGGACCATTTATGATAGAAGAAGAGAAAAAAGTTCTCATAATATCATCTCCCTTGTAACTCAACAGTTTATTCCTCACCATCACATCCTTAATCTTAACATATATCATATTCATCCTCTCAAACTATTGTTGTATGGTATGCATAAATTATGAGTTATCTTTCTCCTGTTTTGGTGTCGGTAATCCTTTAGTATACATATATAAGAGTCGCAAGAAACGTTAGTGAAAAGAACTTTCTCTTACACTCTCTCATGTGTTCACTCTAAAAAATGATAAACCACTCTTGTCTCTTTATTTCCTTCATAAGTTCTTTAAAGAACAAAACAAGCACAAACAAGAATTCAACTTTATAAAGTACAAAGCTTAAGAACTTTTAGTTAATAAGAGATAATAACAAAACTACGAGATAAACAAGAAATGTTAAAATATAATAAAATAAGGAAGACAGTCAGAATTTCAAAATGTATTACAAATGATTTCTTAAGTTAATCGTTACTACACTACTTTCGTCTTTTCTTTTCTTTTCTTTTACTTCTTTTAGGACCACATAAATAATTCCGATAAGAGAGAGAAAGTTTGATTGAAAAAGGCATTCTGTGAGTGAAAGAATTGGGCACAAATATGTATTGAAGTGAATGTTTTCGCGTCATCGAGTCCAGCAGCTCACTCTCCTTCGATCATCTCTTTGGGCCAATCGACTTCGTTTTTTTAGTTTAAATCTTCAGTAGTTTCACCGAATCAAGTCAATAAAGATTTTATGGGCTTGGGAGCCCAATTGTTTATATGAGCAACACGAGAAAAGAAATTGAACGGAAAAAAAAACTATAGCACAATACGTACCTTACAAAAAAAGAGATGACAAATTTTTATGTTTAATAAAATTTTAGAAGTGATAAATGATGCAATAGAAAGAAGAGGAACAATAACAAAACACAAAAAAAAACTCTTCTTTTTTAAAAGAAGGAATAGAATAAATTTTAAATGATATGAAATAAAAAGGAATAGCCATGACTAATTTTAGAACCAAGCTTTGACCAATTGCATGAAGAAAAAGCTAAATGATTAATCTTTTGACTAAATTTTTTAATATTATTAAATCTTATTTGTTTTACCTTTTGATTATTTTCTATTTTATTATTTAAAAAAACAAATTATAAGACTCCATTTATCACTGCATAAAATAATTTATTTTTTAAATTGAATTTGATGCCCCTTAACCTATCACAACAATTACCATTTGTCTTCTCCAAAAGCATTTTGAATTAGGATGGTCATGGTCTTAGATTTCAAAAAAATTATTCATTTTCCATGTGCAAAAGCAATACTGAATCAAGATGGCTCTGGCTCATTACTCCAAAATTAAGATAAGGTTGACCCCTTGTAGGAAGGGGTCTTACCATACCATAAAAGCAGTTAGAATGACAAGGACCTAACATTTGGGAGGATAAGGCCATCAACTTGTTGGGTTTAGGTCAAACATTGACGCCTACAAGTCCCAAAAACCTGTAATGATTACCATAATTACCCATCTTAATCAGGTACATTTTCTTCTTTTAGATCAAGTTGGACATGCTAATTTTTGTTTGTGTATGTATTGGGTACCAAATAATTAAATTCTTCTGATAGTGATTTTAGAATTTAACCTTAGTTTAATTTTTAATTATTTAATTTTATTCATCTTTAGCATATTTTATAATAATATAATATTAGTTGAACATTTTAAACCGTAAACTTCTTTCTTTATTAGTTTACTTCTAATTCAGTTTTTAAGATATTGTAATTAACTAATATCGATTATTAATGGGTTTAATCCGTAATCCTCACCATCATATTTAATCTAAAGCTTCGTAATAAAATAAAATCTAAAAAAGTTTGATAATAGACAGGCTTAAATCAATCTCCTTATTTTTTTCTAAAATAAAATGAACATAATATCTCACCAAATTATTACAAGACACAGTAAACTAATAATCTAATATAAATTCGTTTGCCTTTTAAGACAACTGTCACAGTTTCAGTTTCACATGCTTTTTGTCAAATTTAGAATTTAACTCTCTTTCTTTCATTCCTTCCTTAACACTTTCTTCTTCATCTCTCTGTCACATCTACTCTTTATTTATACACTTGTCTATATATAGACCACTTTTGTATAATTTATGATTGACTCGTTTTCTTAGTTAGGTTGATTTTGTTTCAAGTCTTTAAGTTCAAATCCAGAGGAAAGTTTTCAATTTTCTGTACTCCTCAGTTTTGATTTGATTGGCTAATACATCGATTTGTGATCCATTACTAAGAAGATGTCATACGCGTATCTCTTCAAGTATATCATAATCGGCGATACTGGTAATTATCTCCTCTCGATTTATCGGTTTACTAATTTGTTTTGTCGAATTTTTGCGATTTTGGTTTCTTTGGGGCTTAGGTTTTTGGTGAATTTGTGGTGTATAGGTGTTGGGAAATCGTGTCTGTTGCTACAATTCACGGACAAGAGGTTCCAACCGGTGCATGATTTGACGATTGGAGTGGAATTTGGGGCACGGATGATCACCATGGACAACAAACCTATTAAGCTCCAAATCTGGGACACGGTAATTATTGATTTAAATTATTTGTGTTTCTTTGCTTGTTAACAATTAGTAACTATGAATGAGAGCTAATGTTTTAATTGTTGTTGTATACATGTACACACCCACATATATTTATGGATATGTTTGTCAAAAGAGACTTATTTTCACATTGATTGCTATTCCAATTCAAAGGAGAAAAGATTGTTTTCCTTCATAATTGATTTGTATTTTCAGATAATTGGACTAAAACAAAAGCTAAAGTAAATATAACTATACAGTGAAGAGCCCCAAATTGATTATACTTTTGCTGATGCTTTGTCTAATTGCGTTTATAGAGTTGGAACATGTGCAAAAGCTATGGTGAATGGAACTGTATATTGAAAGCCCCAAACTGATTATACCCATTGGATTGTGCTGATGTTTTGTCAAATTCGGTCTTTCATAATGTATAACCTGCAGTTATAGAGTTCGAAGATGTGTGTCTTGCTTTCGGATAAGCAATGTGGATGTCAGCATGGAGTTTCATAATTAAATCTTTTCACAATTTGACAGGCTGGTCAAGAATCCTTCAGATCTATTACAAGATCTTACTACAGAGGTGCTGCTGGTGCGTTGCTTGTCTATGATATTACAAGGTATTTTTAGTTTTGTTTTGCTTATTTATAAATTTATTGGCTGCTCAAATAATAAACTCGTTTTCTATTTGTGCATTTTATGCCATATTAATTGGTGCAAACATAGGTGGTTGTTCATAAAATAGGGTTATAGTTTGATAGTTTGGATAAACGTTGAAGCTTTCTATGGTTATTTTCTGATATTTCCTTAAACTAGTTTTAGCTGAAATACCCTGATCAGTTATCTATATGAGCATTCTTAGCAGATTTTGGCGCATACTGTATCTCCTAGGTATTAATATACTAGTCAGAGGTCATCATTGCATTGTCAAGACATGTTGGTCAGGGCAGTTGCAATCCCTAAAATTTAAGCCTTTTTCAGTTTGAAGTGACAGACTGCCCTTAGTAGTTAAGGAAATTTCTTATAGACCTTTGTGGTGGCATAGTTAGCATTGACACATGGTTGTGTCCCTTGCAGGAGAGAAACCTTTAATCACTTGGCTAGCTGGCTGGAGGATGCAAGGCAGCATGCTAATGCAAATATGACTATTGTGCTTATTGGTAATAAGTGTGATCTCGCTCATAGAAGAGCTGTGAGCACAGAGGAAGGAGAACAATTTGCAAAGGAACATGGTTTGATCTTCATGGAGGCTTCTGCAAAAACTGCTCAGAATGTCGAGGAGGTAAGGAAACATGATACTCGTGGGGTTTCTGAGGGCTGTTGTCTATGAAAAGTTTCTCTTTTTGATGTGAAAAATAGTCTTTTAGATTTTCATAATTGCAATTTTGAATTTTCCATTTGCAGGCATTCATAAAAACTGCTGCAACAATATATAAGAAAATCCAGGATGGAGTTTTTGATGTATCAAATGAGGTTAGTTTGCTCTTTATAACATGTTCATTCTATTTCTTTTTCTCCAACTTTGTCGTTTATTTTAAAAAAATGAATTTTTAATAATTGTTTCTATTATTTTATGCAACTACATGAAAATATGCAAATATTGTTATTTTTAGCATATTTATCATATATGAGCTTTTAAGGTCTATGTAACTTTCTTGCCTTAATGATTCTCTCGACAAGAACTATTCTGCTTTATTATTAGCCAGTTTAAGATGGAGTCAGCATTTAGTTTGAGATTAGAACTGCTATATTTCTTGCATAGCAAGAAAGTAATTGAGCTATAGTTAAGGATGGTGTGGTTGATCATTTGTTGTCTTCTGCAGTCTTATGGAATAAAAGTTGGATATGGGGGAATTCCAGGCCCATCTGGAGGCAGAGACGGTTCTTCTTCTCAAGCTGGGGGCTGCTGCAGTTGATATTTAATGCTCATTTCTTATGCTGGGAGCTTACCTCCATTTAACCTTTCATTTCTCTTGTATGTGGTTCTGAATACTGTTATTAAATTCGTATGTGTGAATTTAAGGTATACGTACAGCTGTTCTTGATTTCATGTTTACTAGCTGTAAATTCGTCAGTTTTCTTTTTTAAACTTGTTCTTCCCCTTTCTTACTTTTTAGACTTCAATGGGTTGTGTAATACTATTCTCCTGAACTATTATGAAATCAAACTGTATTTCCTTGAACTACAGTGGCTATTGTAGAGACATGTCACTGATAAGTAGATCGCTTGAATACATTTGCCTGTATGTTATATTAAATTCCCAGCAAAACATTTCATTCTAAGACTGATTTTGGTTCTTAAAGTCAGTGTTAGGCAATTTAGGGATTCAAGGAACCATTAAATTAATTGTAGATTAAAGAGATTAGACAATTTATGGTGCATGGGAACACTAAAAATGAAGCCTCATCTGACAGGAGCTGTCTCCACAGTATCAAAGTACAGAGTCCAGATTTTATGTTTAATATTACGATGTTTTATTGTGTTTAATAAATTTCAACCATTTATTTATGTGGGTTTAGGGATGGTAACGGGGTGGGTATAAGGCAAGTATGTCATCCCCGTACCTGCCCCATGAATTCGCCCCTACTTTCATACCCGCCCTTATTCTGTCTGGGATTTTTTGACACCCTCCATACCCATACCTGTTGGGGTTTGACCCTCATCGGGTACCCGTTTATCCGCCTCTTTTTTTTTTTAGATAAGCTTACTTAATATGAATGGATTATTTGTTTTTCTTTTAAATTTTTATGCTATATTTATACATACATACTGAATTTAAATAAGCTTATCTTTATTTAATTGCTGGGTTTGTATGTATATATATATAATGGCAAA
>JANTPM010000244.1:5779669-5803427 GCA_025434745.1 Erythroxylum divaricatum | reverse complement strand
ATTTAATTGCTGGGTTTGTATGTATATATATATAATGGCAAAATTGTAATTACTATATAACGGGTAAACAGGTATGGGGGGTGGTATCTCCATACCTGCCCCGATACCCGACTGGTATTTTTGCTAACCCCTCATACCCGTCCCACGGATAAAAATTTGCTCCCCATATCTGCCTCCGTTCGGGTAATTTTATCGGGTACCCATCGGGTTCGGATACAATTGTCATCCCTATGTGGGTTTTATATAGGTCTCGAATAGGTTTTGTATAATAAATGACTGAGATTTTATAAGATAAAATAAGACAAGACAATATTGAACAGAAAATCTTATCCCGAAATCATCTTCATCGTGCGTACTCTTGAACATACTAACAGTCACGTGCTCCTTCATAGTAAACAATGTGTCAGAATACCAGTGTATGATGTGTGCTGGGTTGGGTAAATGAACGTAGAAAGGGGACCAGACCGTGTGGGAAATGGATCATCTGCATCAGGTGGACTCTTCTCACTTTGTTTTATGTAATTTCATTCACATATTTACGTAAGTCTTATATAAATATGTGGGTAAGATTTAACAGAATATAGTAAAAACTGATTTATTGGAGTAAAAGATAAGTTAAATCTAATAAAATTTTGTAAAGAATCTTAACAAGTAATAATACAATAAATTAAAAAAGCTATGTAAGTAATTGCAATAGGCCAAGAACTTAAATATGCATTTGTGACGATTAAGTTTTGGAGTAGTAATAACAGATTAATTTATAAAGAAGATTAATCATAATTTAATTTAGATTTTCCTTTTCTATTTGAATATATTTATTAAAAGGTAAAATATATCAATCTTTTAATTGATCTTACTAATCTTATTAAATTTCGTTTTTTTAAATAGTCATTTTCTTAAATTTTGTCATTAACTCCGGCTTAATATCCATTTATTCATAAATGACTTATTTTGCAATAATCCTATTATGTCAGATAATTGAGTTTGCTCTAAAGTATGTCGTTCATGACTTATGTAACACTTCAGTGTATCTGGAAATTGTTACTTAATTCAGAATTAGTGATACGTCATAATAGAATGGTTGACTTTGGATTTTTCACAAAACATAAAAGCTTCCAACAAATATTTTTTAAATACAAGAAGTTTTTATAAATTTGATGAAATTACATGAAAGTTTTATATTGTTGTTTTATAGTGTTTATAGAGAAAAAGTAAAGATAGCAATGGTTCAGGCCGGACTGAGTCATGAGATGATTAATCTGTGAGTCGGCCAATGGCCCAACTCGTAGCCGGGGGGTGTTTGTAACTTATGAGATGTATACTAGTTAGAGTTTACCTCCCCTATTTGTAAAATTTATACAACTAGCCAACTTAAATATATTTTATTTTAGATTAATTGTATTGAGGCCTCATGTTATTTATACCTTTTTTCATTTTAGTTCTTGATTTTTAAAAATTGTCATTTATTCTCTAAAGTTACGATTTTGCATCGCTCATATCCTTTGACATCATTCTTAATTAAAAAACCTAACTGAAAATGACAAAATGACGTTTTGATACTTGTATTAAATGGTACAACTAAAACATAAATTATGCCATGTAACAACATACATTGTATCATGTAATATCTATATCAATAATACGACATGATTTTATTATTTTTTGTTAATTCTTTAACAGAAAATGATTTCATTAGTACGAGTAATAAATAAACATAACTTCAAGGGCACGTGTGATTTTTGAAGTAGATTGATCCTCTTAAGCATTCAAAAGGTACCAAAATAATTTTTAAGATATTGAGATAGAACATGTCATATGAAGAACAAGTCAAAAAACATAAGAGAATGGTATATGACCTCATTGGGTTAGTCAGCATAAGCTTACTTGTGAATTAAATGTTAACAAAGTTGCTACATGATGAGAAGAAGAATGGTTCTAAAATAAAGAAGATGTAGATTTTAAAGAGGAAGTTGAAGTGATTTTCGTAGTGGATTGTATGTTGTCCACTAGAATAGAGTTAAGTATTTTATATATGATCTAGTAGACTAAAGGACCACATTATCTTAGATTCTACTTTTGTTTATATCTTCTATGTTAGTAAATTATACATATTCTAATTTGGTGATGTCCATATTATCATTTTTATTGTTTAACTTGCTAGTTATTTTGTTTGGCAACCAATAAAAGAAGAAAGATAATGTTTATGGATTTAAATATTTGTAGACTTCAATTACCTGACCTAATTGTTTGTTTAACAACCAATATTTAATCTCAAATTTTTTTGTCCAAATTTACTTATATAGTTGTTTATCTAACAAGTAAAAAATATTTATCCCACATTTTTAGTACAAAAGAATGATGAAGATATCAGTTTCTAGTATAATTTTCACTTTAACACATCTTCTATAAAATCAACAAAAGAAAATGAAAAAAAAAAGAAATGATCTAACTTTCAATTAAAATGATACACTAATAGACATAAATAAGTCAAATATATTGGGAAGCATGAGGGATAAATATTGTTCTTCTAACATCAAAATATTGATATACCGATTAGCTAACAATCAAAAATAAATGACTCTAGTAGTTAGTTAACAATCCAAAAAGCCATAACCCTATTAACATTCTAATTCCTAACAATATCAAAGACTACATCAACATTAACATTAAAAGTATTATAATTAATTCCATATTTATATCAAGATGGCTTACTAACTCCATATTGTTGAGTGTTTATATTGTTTTGCTTTCTTCTTCATATGCTTTTCTTCTCATCTCCTACAATTATAAAAGGGTGACGATCTTCCTTCTACTTGTTAAAGTTACCTTACTATCAATAATTGACTCTACTTTAAGTCCTTGATGTCTATATACAACTCTTATTGGTACTCTATAAGGAAAATCATATTAGATGGCAACAACCTCGATAATCTTTTTTGTCACTTTTTTAAGAAGCCATTGCCATTTCTTTCTTTACTTCAACACTAGTAACTCTGGTTGGTTCTTTCTATTAACATTAAGGAGGAGGAACTATATATAAGTAAGAAACGCAAAAAGATCTATATGTGATGTAGTATAGTGACAACTTACACTCTAAATAGGAAACCTAATCTCTTCATCAACGTAAGCTCCATACTCTTAATAGTACCTTAATCTTTGTTTCCTTCTTTATTCCAAAGCTTTACCAAAAGTATAATCTTGGAATCTTTCCTTTAAAGAACATTCAATTATGTTGTTACATTGTATTTTACATAACTGGCACATTATGATCATACTCTTCCTTGATGTTATTCAAGATAAAGGTGTTGTTTCTCCATCCTTGTATACTTTGCATTATTTTTTTATGAGTCATTGAGAACTTTTGGCTGTTTCAACTAATGTATTAAGTAATCTCCTAGTTTATGTCCCCAAAAAAGATACATTTATTATGACATGACAATATGAAATGTTTAATAGATCTCAAAATATTATAGAAGCAGCCTTTGTTATTTTAAAGTACCTTATGACTTTGTTCCTTTTTGTTAATTTCAAAGTCACCTACTTTATTCCAAGCTACTTCAAAAATAAAAAAATAATAAACTATATTTTTAGTTCACATTCAAAATTTTCCTAATGTTATATCTTATCCTAAACAATTATTCGTATTCTTTTAAATTCTTATTTACATATAAACTCTAATATCTTTTAATACTGAAATATGTGATTTACATTTAGCCTGTACAATTTTTCTGTTGAATATGTTTTAGCCTGTATATTTTTTCTGTTGAATATGTCACTCAAATTATTATAACATAAGATTTTATCACAATCTTTATGATGAAATTCGTACTACATTTCCCCAATAGGTTTTATAGGTAAAATTTTTAAAAGGAGCATTTACAGCTGCAAATTCATATCATTTCTTCTCAACTTTGCAAAAACTATGTCTCACACAGTACCTATATTATATATTAAGAAGAATATCACTCATAACTTTTATTAAACCATGTCATGAATGACGAATATTATAGATTTGTTTAGTAATAAATATATGTAAAAGGGTATATATATAGAGAGAGAGATAGATAGATATATATATATATAAGACACAAATAAATTCTTACACATACCTCTTGTTTATTTATCATTAACACCAAGTCTTGACCCTTTTCAAGTTCCATATTAACTCTAAGTAGCTTTATGAACTATGATCATATCTTAGTTGTTCATGTATGTACCATTGCTCATACAAATGGGAACATCTAACTCTTTCCATCTCTACGCACAACTATCACTACTTTACCTTTAACTCCACCTTTAAGGAATGTACCATCCAAGCTCATCATTTAAGGAATGTACCATCCACCTTTAACATCTCTTTACTTATGACATGCAAATGCAATGTATAACCTATCAAACATAGGTTGACCTTAACTAAAAGCTTAAGACTCAGATGAAAATACAAATATTGTTCCAAGGTTAGAAGTTATTATTTCTTCTTTATAGTTTCTTAAAGATTTATATTCCTCTTTCATGTCACCTTTTCATTTCCCAATCAACTTTTCTTTGACTTTAAAGAGTTTTGATAAAGGAACATCAGTGATCAACTAATTTTTAGCTATTATCCGCATATCTACCAATGAGGTAACAGCAACATATTTTAACCCTTTGAACAAAGTATTTGCAAGAAAAATATTTGAAACTCTTATATTCTTAAATACTTTAGACCAATGATAGCCATAAATATAATGGAAAACTTGAAAGATACGTGTATTATTGTTCAATTTTCTAGTTATCTTTCAAGAAAAAGCAAGATTAGTAGACTTTTCCCTTAACATAATTTTGTAATTTTTCAAAACTTCACATTATATCTTTGTCTTACTAAATACTTGTTCAAAACCTCTATGAATTTGCTCTTTCAAATCTTATCTGTAATGTACATTATGGACATGAGTATCAAAGATCACAATAATGATCCATCACTAAATTCAGTCATATCTAGATAGATGACTTGCTACCTTATCTGAATTCAACAAATCAAGCTCTTCACCTTCCTTAATATTAGGAATTGAAGGCCTTTGGGGTTTATTGTCTTGTTTTTGAAATTTAGTTCTTCAATTATTGCTTTTGATGCCTCGAATCCGATTTGGATTCATAAATTTATGATTATGAGTCTTTCAACTCCTCATCCTTACAAATACTCCACTCCTTACTAACTTCTTACTCCTTAGATTGATCATAAGCATCACCTTTATCTTCAAAAAATGCACCCACCACATCTATTGTTTCTTTTTTAAGAATTTTCACCCTCAAAGATTTAACTAGTCAATGTTATAAGCTAGTTGTTTCTCATTTATAGCAACACGTACTACACTTAAAAATAGCACAGTGTCCTCATCATCTTCAACTTCTTCAGTAAAGACACCTTTACCTTACATAAATAATAAATGTAAACCTTCATTTATTTAAGACCCTTCACTCTAGCCTTGCAAACTATTTGATTAACTTAATATTTTTAGGGAACTTTTATCATTTTTTGAAACCCTTGGAATATACTTAAAGTCTATTTCGGGTATTTTAAAAGGTATATACTTTATGCCACACATTTTTGTATGTCATTTATATTGTTTCTCACAACAATAAAAAAATTTGCATCTTTAATTCCAAGTTGATCTAATATGCCAATAACATATTCAACGTATGAATTCTTTGAATGAGCCATCATGGTGGGTTTTCAGTACCTTATCCGAATCCATTACGAAATTTTCATAAGAAGACATAAAATTTTGATATGCTTGTTAGGAAACCATACATGAAACAAAGACAACATGAATCTATCATACAACAGGGTTTGAATAGATAATTACTTTATACAGTCTCAACAAACCAGCATAGCATTCTCAAACATGACAATATAAAAATTAAAACCGCATTTAATTATAGATCTATGAAATATGATCGTTCATGCCCAATAAAACTACTATTACTTAGGTAAAACAAACATCAAAGTGATCAGTCTTTAAGAAAACGAACATGCATGCCTAAAAAGTGGTGAATTTTCAAAATTGAGACTACCCACCTACCTAATCAACATCAATTGTTATCAATATTTAATTTTATTTAAAATTTTTATATTTCCATGCAATTTCATCCCATCAAGATCAATTTAAATACACTCATATTCGAATGCATTTGATTAATTTTAGTTTGTGTCTGACTTTATTTTATCATATCTAATTTATGTTATATTTCATTATATCAAGTTTAAATTTATTTCTACCATATTCAAATTTATTCATTTAGTTTTTCACTAGACTTAATTAAATTTAAACTATGAATAATTATTCATAAAAGAGTCTAATAAATCTCTAATAATGGCTAATTTATTTTAATATAATTTTTATGCATACATTGTTTAAATAATTTTGATCTGTTAATGTTTAAGGGGGAAAATGAGTAAATTTGAAAAAAGAAAGAAGACATGACAAGCACATTTAGGCAATTTAAATATTTGAGATATTTTCTAAGACTCTCTTACTTGGAGGGAAAGAAATGAGAAATTTTATGGTTTAATTTTAAAAATAATAAAAGCTAAAAAATGTCAACTTTTAGATTGAGGGAAAACAAGTGGTTCTCTCTTCAATTTTGGAAGTCACCCTATCCGTCTTTCTTAACCTTCAACTTCCTCTTATCTTCTCACCATTGGGCTTCTTCCTTCTTCGTCATAAGTAATCAAATGAAATACGACAGCTCAATATGCTAATATCATATAACCCAGACAGAAATCTAACATCCTTTCTAGCGTTCTTCTTTAAAACAAATGTTGAGCATACTAATTTCTAATATATTTTTTTTGAACTCACCATTTTGTTGTTAGCAAGGGGCATCTGAAAACACCGAAACCTAGCATTATTTTGTCCCATATAAACCATCCTCTTTTTTTCTTCATCTTCTCTTAAGAAATGTTGGTGAAGTTGATATGTAAAAATCTACCTCCTCTCTGTTGTACTTATCAACCACCTTCAGTTCATCCTTGCCTTAAGTCTCTCACCTTTTTTTGTAATTGAAGCCTCTTCTCTAGCCTTTTTGTGAATGTTTCCTACCCACTTTCATAATCCAGACTCTTTTTCTTTTGTCATTACATGTCAACCTTTTATTTTCTCTCATTTGTTTCATTATATCACTTCTTTGATAATGATATCTACTTTTAGTAGAGTAAGTTTTCCACATAGTGAATCGAGCCTTAAGACAACTTGAAATGAAGTAAATTGAACAAATGACACCATTAATTTTAATTTTATTTGGAATAATTGAAGTGCATAAAATATTCATGAATTTTTCTTAGTACTTTGTTTTCCATCTAAATGACCTTGTCTTATTTTTATTTCTTGTGCTAGTATAGTTGTTTAAGGAATGATTTAGCTAATAAATAGAGAATTTACAAGTTAAAACATGAAATAAAACAATTTAAACTAAAAATGGTCTGAAACACAGCCTTTCTCTTTAAAAATTAGGAGATGAAGACAAGGTTTGATACATAGATTGAAAGGAGGTTATGTAGTAGAGAGAAAAGTTTTTGAAAAGATATACAACTTAAGATATAAGCATGTTAGACATCATGCCTATGTCCATAAAAAGTTACAATAAGATACACGACTGAGGAGATGGACATATTAAAGTTTATATTCCTTTCTAGAAAAGAAGTAAAAAGATATACGATTGTGTCCTCTATCCCATAGAAAAAAGGGTCTTTCACTTTCATTTATTACATTCTCTAGTTTCCATTAGTGTTAGGAGTAGCCGATTGAAAGAGAGCATAAAAACACTCCTAAGATTCGTTTTTTAATAGAGAGAGATTAAAAAAATCATTTCGAAGAAATTTTCATCATAAGATCGAGATACTTTGATTCAAATTTTCTAATAAAAGTTCTATTTTTAATATTTATATGTATTAATCTTCATACTGATAATATACAAAACTTAGATCTTAATTACATCTGCATATAGATTTATTCAAAAGAACTTATGTGTAGATTGACTTATGCAATATATATTAAGGATTAAACAGGGACCTAGATATAGACCTACATGACCCTTCTAGAATTAGGATCACTGTTTGTGAGGTTTCAAATAACTTAGTACATTTTAAGAGCAGTTAATCAAATAGATA
Source organism: Erythroxylum divaricatum (assembly GCA_025434745.1). Lineage (NCBI taxonomy): Eukaryota > Viridiplantae > Streptophyta > Magnoliopsida > Malpighiales > Erythroxylaceae > Erythroxylum > Erythroxylum divaricatum. The sequence goes on along the minus strand of JANTPM010000244.1, from coordinate 5,795,278 downwards.
TATCAGTTAATTAATTTAAGGACATGTGATTGCAAATCGATAGATGATAGATTATTACATTAGGAAACCTTTCCAACTAAAAGATAGAACTCTTATTATTAAATTGGGGATTCAAGATGAAATTAAGGGGAGCTTTAGTCTAATGATATTGTTCTTGTTAGGTTAATAATGAAATGAAGAGCATTCTTGAACTCTTAATCATACTCTGAGTTTAAGCGACAACATATTCAATAAACTGAAAACCCTCATGAGGAATGGTAGGAGTATGTGATTTGTTTTGATACTTGACATCTACAAAATCTTTATAAAATTCTAAGTTTTGAAGCACTGATGTCTAATCAGCCTTAATCTAATAAAGCAATTGTTATAACTTATAATAATACCTAGAACTAACCCACCGATAACTCCAAAGGGTGGTTTATGTATTATCAAGGATAAACTCCTAAGATATGACACCAATCCAGACGAGGAGGATGTAGTTATCTGGTTTAAACTTAAGATACAATTCTCGAATTTCATAAATAAATTATGTGTAAATCTAGTCACTGTCAATCTTTAAATTGATCCTTAAAAAACTTTATTATGTTTTCTTTCATATTTGAATGGAAATCAAACAAAAGGTTTAAGAATAAAGAAACTTTCAACTTTGGTTCCACCTTTTTGTCCATCTTATATCCTTTGCAACTAAGAAAATGAATCATATACTTACATGTTCTTAAAATGCCACTAATCCTCGCATATTTAAAACAAATTTCAAATTCTTTGGAATTTGACCTATGATGCAATTAAATGGAAGGACATTATTGATTGGACTGGCAAGGTTCAATTATACAATAAGGGAGATTATATGCTTTTTAAGTTAACATTCACCTTAATAATCTATGCCATTTAAAGAGAAACAAATTACATGATTTTTAAAAAATGACCAAAAGAACATAGAAGCATTAACTTATATTGTTTCTAATTGGATCAAGAAAATATGTGTGTCTAAAGAGACTAATGCCTAGATAAGCACAAATTTACCTATTAATTAGAATCTTATGTAACAGCTAGAGTAGGTTTTTGTAATCCTAAATATATCCTTGTTTTGTCTAGGTTATTGTTTAGAGACTCTTATCTCCTTCTTTTCCTTGCCTATGATTTAAAACTTTGTATTCACCTTTTAACGTGTTCTCTTTAATACAATTTATTTAATTAAAAAAATTCCTTTCCATTTCAACATAGCTTCTTGTTCACTTCATTTAAAATCCATACAAAAATTCTATTTAGGTTAGAGATAATGGGTTATAATTAAATCATTTCATAAATAAGTTTTATTGTTTAAGGTTATAATAGTTTTTTACTTGGGTAATAGAAAAAAGAGGAATTTAAAGAATAGTCTTTTTAGTTTTCTTTCCTAATGTAAATTTTTATTTTTTTAATTGTGAAAAAAAGTCTAAATAAAAATTAACACGTCTATAAACTTTTTGCGACAAAAATCTTTAATTAATTTGAAACATTGATTAGTATTAATGATGTAATTATTCTACATTATGATATAAGCATTCAAATTAATGCAACTTTTCAATACTACAACTCAATTATATTAATGCAACTATTTAATTATAGAAATGTAAGTATATTATACATTCCTTTAATGAAGAAAGAGAGACAGAGAAAATTAGGGATTCTTAAACATTTCACTCTCATTTTTAAAGGAGAATCCTGATCATTACCCTTTTTTATAATGCTATAGTGCAAGTTTTTATAATTTTGTTTGAAGATTATAAATTTTGGCCTCAATTTTAATTTATTATCTGAGTTTGTAAGCCTTTAGTAAAGTAATTTGTTTGATTGATAGTGATGAGATGAATTATTTTTATGATACCATAGAAAGGACAAAGGAAACAATCAAGGTCAATATAAAAAATATGTCTTCTTTATAGATACCTTATCTTGTAGTCATTAATAAAAGATAAGAAAGAAAACTTTACTCTTAATTGTTTGCAGTTAGGGCATTTTTGAATCCTATTATCTATTTTAGACCAAGTTTTACCAAGAAAGTTAAAGTTAATAGGGAAATATTATTAACTAATATAACAATTGTTGTCAATGAGATAACGTAAGATCTCTTAAGCTCCCAAATGAAAGTTTATAAGGATGCTTTTGGAGATTTTAAGATGCTCATTACTATTCATCAAAGAGACGAAATTAATTTAGGTATATATTTTTCACTTTTGTTACTTATTGGAAATTAATCATCGTTTTATTTAGTTTATAAGGTTACTTTTGTTGTCTTACAATTGCTTGGTGGGACCAATTCAAAAGTGTTGTTCTAAAATTGTAAAGGTTCGTAATTTAAATTCTAAGTTAATGCGTGGGTACAATAAGGTGTGAATGAAATTGGAGCATATTTGAATCCATTCATTTCAAGAAATAGAATGGATTGAAATACCAAAGATTGAACGACTTGGGCTTTGTTCAATATAATTTAAAGCTTTGAAAATTTTATATTATTATCATTATTAAGTTAAATATAATTTCTTATAACTTTTTAATAATTAAATTTAATTTATTAGTAAGACTCTAATTATAACAAGTAGTTCTATAGATCCAATTTGCCTTGATCATATTGATCTTTTAGCGAATTGAATTTTTGAGGAACTAAGTTTGATAGAGGAGAGTGATTTGGATGATAGTCTTGGATGAGAAAGTATCGATATATTATTTGGTGCAATAAATTTGATTGCTTATGATGATGAGATTCCTCTCAATAATGAGTATTCTGTACTAAATGAGAATTATAGTTAAAGTGGATATTCGGTTGAATAAAGTTCTAGATCTTTCATTTCTTCTCTTCTTTTAATTTTACTTGTATTTGATGTATATGTTAAATTCTTTATATATAATATAAATGTAAACCTTTTAACTATAAATGTTTTAATTTTAAGTTTTGCTTATACCTAGTAATGTTCCCTAGTGTGAACTCTTGTTGTGATAATCATAAAACTTTATTATCCTTACTATATGATTTTTTTGACATAATTGTTCTTTATTGTATGTTGTAGATTGTTCCTCTTAGGAATAAATGAACCAAACTAAAAAATGAGAATGAGAATGGAAAGGAGGAATACAAATAGTAATAAAATTACTTATTATACTTGTTTGATATGAGATCAAACAAAATCAATAATTATACTAGTATTTGGTATCAAATATTAGGAATGACAACAAAATTTTTGTAACTTATATTTAGTTATTACATGATTTATTTTTGTAAATAATTAATTAAAATATTTTGTATTTTATAAATAAATTAATTAGAAAATTTTCAATTATATATAAAATTGTTAATTTTTTAAAAATCATAAATAATTTATATAATAAGAATAAAAGTATCAATAAAATAAAATAAAATAATTGTCAAAAAATTAATATAAAAGTTCCTAATGTATAATTTTGATGATAATATTCTTATAAGAATCAATATTTTGAAAAATATCTGATAATATTTTGACAATAACTCAATAATATTCTAATAATATCTCTTTTATCTTATTTTTCATAATATTAATTATAGTTACTGTTCATATACAAAATATTTCAAAAGTAATATTAATAAAAAAAGAGATAGTTGATATTTCAAATTTATATTATTATAATAGTTGATATAAAATTAAAAATTAAATAGTAAAATATGTTGAAAGATTATTTTATAATTTAAAAAATTTTCATATTATTTTACAAGTTTTAAAATATTAATAATAATCCAAAATAATGCTTGATATTGATGAATGATAGTGCCAATACCTTATTGTTCTAGAACGAAAATCTGGTACCAGGATCATCACGGTGTTAATACCATTGACTGTTGCTCCTAAAATCTGCATGTAGTGAAGATAGGCCAGATTCCATGAAAATGTGCACTCGTAAAAATTGAAAGAAAGAAAGAAATTACCCATCTTGTGTACAGTTAATTGTAATTAAATAACATAATCTTTGCTACTGGTATTCCACTTTGGGTGATCTGACAAGAGCCGAGACGACAAACAAGACAGAAGAAGAGAAGCAGGAGCGGAGTCCTGAGGTTGGATTCCAAGACATATATAACAGGGATCCCTCAAAAATCTCATCTTTTCTCGAATTCTTTGTTCTTTACTGATCTGAACCTGAAAGATTCAATCTTTATCCAACCCCAATAAATCCCTTCTTTGATTTCGTTGCTCTTTCTCTATATAGATATATAGATTAGATTGTTATCATAAGATCAGTTGTTATTGTTGTTGATAGTGTTATATCAATGGCTACACCTGGTAATCCAAATCAGAATCAACCAGGTGGTGGTGGTCTTGATGTGAATAAGCTGTTCAAGCCGTCTTCAGGGCCTATGAACATGATGATGATGCAACAACAGCAATTTCAAAGCCCAAATCTTTCTTCTCCCAATAGCAATAACAGCAATCACTCAGGTGGCAATCTCACAACCTCGCCATCTTTCCCTCTTCCTTCCTCATCTCCTCCTCCCCCTCCTTATCTCACTCCATCTTCCTCATACCCTCCTCCCTCTGGCCCATACCACAACCCTTATCACTCAAACTACCTCTCACCTTACGCACCTCCACCACCACCCACTCAACTCCATCACAATCAGCATCACTACCTCAATAACATTTACCCTCCACACCAACAGCAGCAGCTCAATAGACCACAACCCATCTCTTCCTATCCTCCTCCACCTCCCCCATCCTCTGTTGCTCCGCCTCTTCCAAATTCTAGCGGTGGTTCTGTTTTGATGGACATGTTGAACAATCAAAACCAGCAAAAGCCACCTCCTTCCTCTGCTGACACCATAACTCCAGTTGCTTCCACCACCAACTTCCATGTTCCTCCACCTGTCAGTTTGGGAGCTCCTAGTCAGCAGCAGCCTTCCAGTCCTTCCCCCAATAGAATGCTCAGCAGTAAGCTTCCTAGAGGGCGTCATTTGACTGGGGACAGCGTAGTGTATGATATTGATGTTAGGTTGCGAGGAGAGGTTCAACCTGAACTCGAAGTCACTCCTATTACTAAGTATGTGTCTGATCCTGGACTTCTACTTGGTCGCCAAATTGCTGTTAATAGGAATTACATCTGTTACGGGCTGAAACCTGGTTCTATTCGTATCCTCAATGTCAATACAGCTTTGAGATCTTTGCTTCGCGGCCACAACCAGGTTAGTCCTTACTCAGACAGGGCCATTACCGTCATGTAATTGCTGTGGATTTATGTGTTTAACATAAAAACACCACTCCATTTAGCCGTGTGTTCAACATTACTAAGATATAGCTCATTATTGATTTGATTAGCGTGTACAATTTTTGAAGCTTTCTAATGATCTCGTACACATTATAGACTTCAAACACGTTTTGCCCGAATAACGTCACCTTCTTGTACTTTTAACCTATTGATCAACAAATATGTAAGATGATTAATCAGCGTTTCAGATGTAGGAAAATTAACGCCTCGTAGATTAGAGACTAACTTAGACTTCCTATTATGACTTGCCAATAAACATGTTGGTTTAGATGTTATAACTGACGCCTTGACCTTTTAATTGTCTTCATTTTTTTCCTTAAGTGATGAACTGGCCAAAAGTTTTAATTTTTCATCCTTTAATTTACTTGTTACCTCTTTTGTTCTTTTGTTTAATACCTGTAATTTGACTGACAATCTGCTTTTCCTGTAACCAAATTTCCTTTCAATAACTGGGTCAACTTTGTGTTCCTGTCTCCTTCAATATTCTCAGATGCCTATAGACTGAAACTTTACATGCACTTTTTTTCTTTTGCAGAAAGTAACTGATATGGCTTTTTTCGCTGAGGATGTTCATCTTCTGGCAAGGTAACTTTTGACATCGTGATTTTGTTTGCTTATGTTTCCATAACTGAAATATGCTTCTATTTGGGCAGCATATGTGTTAATGGACGGATTTTTGTTCGAAAAATTGATGAAGGCGAAGATGAGGAAGAAAAGCCCCAAATTTTTGATAAGATTGTTTTTGCCCTTCATATAAAGGCAGAGGAAGAACCAGTCCACCCTAGATTATGTTGGCATCCTCACAAACAAGTAATCCTGGATTTTGACATTCATGCCATCTAGCACTTTCTTTAAGTCACTCTGTTTTTCTACGTCCTGGTTGTTAATTGTATGGAACATTTGCAACAAACTAATCCTTTTCAGGAAATTTTGATGATTGCCATTGGATACCATATACTAAGAATTGACATCACTAAGGTTGGAAAAGGCGTAGTATTTTCAGTGGAAGAGCCTCTTAATTGCACAATAAATAAGTTGATAAATGGGGTTCAGCTTGTTGGTAAACATGATGGCCAAGTTACTGAATTATCAATGTGTCAATGGATGACCACCCGACTAGCTTCAGCTTCAGCAGATGGCACAGTTTGTTTTCTTGCCTTTTTGCTCACCGTTTTGTTTTTTTTTTAATAATATTAAATGGGGATATCAACTACTAATTATGCTGTAGATTTTTTGGCATCGGTTATATATGTCATACAATGTGCATAAAAACACTTTTCAACAGTAAACATTACCTCTTCTAACAGGTCAAAATTTGGATAGTTTTTCATGGCTATTGATTGTAATTGGAAAATAAGTATATTATTCTCCACTGACTTTATGCTGTTACTAATCAACAACTCTTTTTCTGCAGGTCAAAATTTGGGAAGACCGTAAGGCTGTTCCACTCTCAATATTGAGACCACATGACGGTCATCCTGTGAACTCTGTAGCATTCTTCACTGCCCCCGATCGGCCTGATCATATCAATCTTGTAACTGGGGTAAGCTGTTTTGTTTTCCTTAGACCTGAACCAGCATCATGCTAAATAACATAGTTTGCTGTAGAATAGTCAACTATGCAAATTGTCTTCTTTTTCCTTCTGACAATATGGTCATATGATGAGAAAAGATGTCGATTAGTCAACAGTTAAATTAGCTTTAGGTGGCACTCTGACTAGAGTATTGTTAATTTGGGCTTCTTGATAGGGGCCATTAAATCGGGAAGTGAAGATATGGGCTTCTACAAGTGAGGAGGGCTGGTTGTTGCCCAGCGATTCTGAATCTTGGCAGAACACCCAGACATTGACCTTGAAGAGTTCTGCTGAATCTGGAGTTCAGGATGCATTCTTTAATCAAGTTGTAGCACTTCCCCGACCAGGCTTACTTTTACTGGCAAATGCCAAGAAGAATGCCATATATGCTGTGCACATAGAATATGGTCCTTACCCAGCTGCAACTCGTATGGATTACATAGCAGAGTTTACAGTAAAAATGTGCATTTTGAGTCTTACAGGAACTAGCGATACTTTACCAAATGAACATATTGTTCAGGTATACTGTGTCCAAACACAGGCCATTCAGCAGTATGCATTGGAATTGTCACAGTGCCTTCCAACATCAGCAGAGGCTGTTGAATTGAAGAAAACAGAATCCAATGATCCTTGTAGTTGTGATGCTTCTGAAAGTTCTGCCTTAAGAGAATCTTCTCACAGAAGTAATTCATCTCAAATGCCCATAGGTAATGTGATTCCAGTGCTACTGGTAATTTGAGGCAGCTTTTGAAGTGCTACACTAGTGAGCTAGCTTCTTCTGATATTAATGGCTTACTTATTCTGTTAAATCTGCTGCAGACATGAAATCCAGTGCTACAACCTCGCATACCAATGTTGATTCTATCAACGATGTGCCACCACCACTTCCTTTAAGTCCAAGGTTATCCAGGAAACTGTCAGGTCTCCCAAGTCCTAAGAGAACTGACCTCACCGCACAATTAAGTGACCCCAGTGGTGATCAGCTTGTATTTGATTATTTGGTTGACCATGGAATGGATGCTGTCAGGGCGAATTTAACTGCTACCTCAGCCTCAGCTGACAATTTGAGGAACAACACGCAAGATATTGTGAGGGCAGACATCACAAAAGTTCCTGAATCTCCTTCAATATTTAAACACCCAACCCATCTTGTAACACCTTCTGAGTTTCTTCCTCAAGCTACATCTGGAATTTCTCAAGGGATAAATGTTGGAGAGGTGAATTCACTGGATGTGGTTATCAACAATGACAATGAAAGTGTTGCGGTAGAGGGTAAAGTTAGAGAGACTGGAAAAAACAAATACATTGACGTTGACTTGCCTAGAGAAATTGAAATCTCTGTTGCAGAGAAAAAGGAGAAGCCTTTCTATTCTCAGGCCTCAAATCTTAGCACTGAGATGGCCAGAGAATACAGTGTGGAAGTTCATGCTGTTGAGGGAATTCAGCAGACTAAGGAATGTAGCGTTAATGAGGTCCCAGATAGATCTAACAATGGTGAAGTTAAATATATCTCAAAAGATGTGACTGGCAAGCTTGGGGATTTAGAAACTGTGATGGTGGAGCAAACATCCCGAGCCCCTACTATGAAGGGAAGAAAACAAAAGGGGAAAAATTCCCAATTATCTGGTCCATCTTCTCCTTCTACAAGTCCTTTCAATTCCACAGATTCATCCAATGAACCAGGTTGCTGTTCAGGTGCCTTGTCTATTGATGCTGCTTTACCTCAGTTGTCAGCCATGCAAGATTCACTTGATCAGGTAACTGATCAGTTGGAAGTACTCTAAACATGCATGGGTAAAGTTTATATACATACATACATGCATAGGTACATGCATACATGTATATAGATGATCATTATGTGTAATCTGGTATATATAGATACTTATTGTTTTATTTACACGGACCCAGCTGGTCAGTAACTACCACAATGCCCACCTTTTCTAATACCAAGACTTGAAATTTTTTGATTTGACACAATGTACTCACCTTTATTATTTCTAGATTCATTTCTTAACCTGGAGGCTTCCCAATGATGTTTTCTTTTTCTTGATAGTTAATGTCTATACAGAAAGAAATGTTAAAGCAGATGCATAGTATGATATCAGCCCCAGTTTCCAAAGAAAGCAAAAGATTGGAGGCCTCCTTGGGCCGAAATATTGAGAAAGCTGTTAAGGATAACACTGATGCTTTATGGGCTCGTTTCCAAGAAGAACATGTGAAACATCATAAGTTGGAGCTAGAGCGTACCCAACAGTTGACCAATTTAGTCACAAACTTTACAAATAAGGATTTGGCCAATGCTGCTGAAAAGAATCTGAAGAAGGAGATGGCTTCGGTTGGACCTGCTGTAGCTCGTGGAATTGTCCCCACTCTGGAGAAAAGCATATCTTTAGCTATCACAGAGTCATTCCAGGTTAAGTGCTAAAGCTTGTCATAGACTATTTTTCTGGTTTTAATTAGCCTATTAATGTTCCTTAATGATTTCATGACAGCCATTTGGCAATTCCATCTTGTAGCCTCAATAACAGTTTGCACTGGACAATTTATTGTTATTTGATGGCTTCTTTTCATCGGATGGCTATATGATTTCCCGTAATCATTATGTTACCATGGGCCATTGGGTCACAGTTTAGTTCAGAGATTGTTTCCCTTTTCTTAAACCCAAAAAAGTGATTTTATTTAGGTGCATTGCTGTGTTTTTTTCCAGAAGGGTGTAGGAGAGAAGGCATTGAATCAATTAGAAAAATCTGTTAGTTCAAAGCTTGAAGCTACAGTTGCTAGACAGATACAGTCACAATTTCAGACCTCGGGCAAACAAGCACTTCAGGTAAATTTAATACAAATTACTACAATATCTCTTATGCATGCCGAGGTACCATAGAAAGCGATAAAAAGGAGCAATATCTTTTAAACAGTGTCTTTTACCAGCATGATATTTTATGTTCTGTTATTGCTTTAAAGTCCTATAACTGATTATGAAGAAAAAGCTAAAATTTCAGTGTTTCATTTGTGAATTGGTTGATGTGTCCGTAAAAATGGCCTCGGTAGATCAAATGTGATATCTAGGATTGACTGGTCATACTATTTGAACCTTAGAAAGGAAATAGTAAATACTACCTATTTATCATGTTCAAGGTTAAAATGGCATAATAAATCAGTCTGAAGTGCATATCTTGGTATGTTCAGTGTCTTTTTAAAAGAGTACTTTGTCATTTTGATACTGACAAAGGGGCCCCTTACAGTTGCTCATGTGTTGCCTTTAAGTTAAGTTTAAATCTCACTTGTCAAAATCCAAAAGATGTAATTATTATGTTAAAATAAAAAAAGTAACTAAACTGTCCATCTTTATGTTTGAGATTTTAAAGAAAATTGGCCTATTAGTTTTCTTTTTAGTAAAAAGAATGGGGACATCCATCTTGATACATACCTTGTAAATTGTTTGTTTCTGTTTATTTTTCTTACTGTTCAAGAACAAAATTTGTTCGATGCCAATTAGAAAATCATGTAATCTGTTCTTGCAGGATGCATTAAAGTCTATCATGGAAGCCTCAATTATTCCTGCTTTTGAGATGTCATGCAAAGCTGTGTTTGATCAAGTTGACGCTGCATTTCAGAAAGGGCTTATCCAAATTATAAATGCTTCTCAACAACAGTTTGATTCTTCATACTCTCCCTTAACCACGGCTCTAAGGGTGTGTGGCTTTTTATAATATATCTTGGTCATTGTTTTTTTTTTCACCATGAATTTTATTAATAAGTCCACATAAATTTGGGAATTTATGCATTTCCTATTTTTTCTTATGTGTGATTTTGGCTCAAGTTATTAAATCAAATTCATGGAAAAGGTTCCTTTTCATTCTATCTTTTCTGCTTATCCTTGGTTGTTTGGTTGGTTAACTGGTTGATTTTATAAGAAATCACCCCATTTTAGTTTGATAGAAGTGACGGTAATTGATATGGGTATCGAATGTCTGCTCACTTGGTTACTTTTGTTTCACAAACTTGGCCGTGTAGAGCTCTTTCATTTATTTTTGAATATGTGATCATATTCTATAACATGCTCTGAATCAGATGATGAAAGTTAGATGTATGGTTTATAAGAGGACAACAAAGACAAGGAAATTTCTCATAAATGTCTCCAAGATGTGACTTAAATCCTGTTGCTTCATTGAGCTCTTAAATCTAGCTCCTATGTGCTTCATTTTGTTCATCCCACTTGTTTCCTTTTCTTGTGTGTATTGTTTGTTCCGTATCATTTAACGATGCTTTATATTTAAGATGGCCAACTGTATTGATACTTTGACATGACCTCAGTAACTCTATGCTCCATATATTTTATATCTGGATAAAGCAATCAGATGGAATTCTTCGTTTTTGGAGAAAAAGAAAAGAAAATAAATGTAAAAACTAGAACATGTCATATAAAGGCTATACGGTGGTCTCTCTTAGCATTACATTTTTTAGATTATGATATACCGCTTTTGGGTAATTATACCAGTGTAACTTGAAAACCTTTGAGTATAACAGGATGCAATCAAGTCAGCGTCATCAATTACACAAACCTTAAGTGGAGAATTGACTGATGGCCAACGCAAGCTAATAGCTTTTGCAGCTGCAAATGCAAACCCAACAGTTAGCGATCCATCAGTAGCTGGAATCAATGGTCCAATTGCTGGTTTACATGAGACGGTACTGGTTCTCTTATCTGCAATGTGTTGAGAAACTTAATTGCAAGGGAGCAAGGCTTATCATTCTCCATTGATCAATCAACCGTACTTGTAACTAACTTGAGTGCTGACATTAACAGGCTGAAGGACCTTTCAATCCTATGGAAGAATTATCCAGATTGGTTGGTGAGCATAAGTACGAGGAAGCATTCAGTATAGCTTTGCATAGAAGTGATTTGTCTATTGTTTCCTGGTTATGTTCTCAGGTATGGTTTGCCTCTTGCAATTATGTGTTAGTGGGAACCTTATGAGGAAGATATTTATGTTCTTAGGGGCTGATAAATAGTTTCAGAGACATTTTGAGTTACACATTAGGTGTGAGATGCAGACATAAAAATATAACTTCAACTACAGTATACTTTATTTAATTGGTGGTAGTATGAACTAGTGGTTTTTCTTTCTGATATGCCTTTTTACTGCATATTTTTGTTACATTCTTCTGCATTCTTCATTGCACGAACTGAATCACTTAAGATTAGCCAAATGTGTCAATGTGTGCATGCCTAGCTCTATGGAACATCAGAAGTTTCTTTGGCAGTTTATGGAAATGCTTACAATTGTGCTGGGTAAAATTTTCTTTGAACTATTAGCTACATGTGAAATCTATGGATGGGGAAACATACTTGAACTAATATAGAGGCTAGTAAGGTGTTGAATGGAATTCTCATTCTCTTTAGATGTGGCCGTCTGCATTTTCAGTTGTTGCCTGCATTTTTTGTATCACCAAAACTTCACTGTGCTACTTACTGCAACTATGCTTAATGCATTAACATAAGTAATGTCTAAGAGCACAGACTTTGCTTGATCAACATCTTTAGATTTTACATCGACAGTTTCTAGCCATGATCACTTTTGACTTTCTGGCTTTATCCTGATTGAATTTTTTTCTTAAGATTGACCAGACTGTATTAACTCTTCTTGAAAAGAAAAAAGGTGGAAATTATCCTCTTGACTTCAATTGTTTGTTTGTTTGAGTGCCAAGCCGAACTAAGTCATTGGAATCATTAAGCTTCGTGCTCCCTACTTTTTAAACTGAGGAAAAGAGAAATTGCTCTCACACTTATGGAAAGTTGATGAGCTTTTCAATTTTTGTTTGCTCTTAAATCACCAGGTTGATCTGCATGGACTTTTATCCATGGTACCACTACCATTAAGCCAAGGGGTTCTACTCGCTCTTCTACAACAGTTAGCTTGCGACTTTAGTAACGAAACTTCCAGAAAAGTGGAGTGGATGACTGAGGTGGCTGTTGCCATAAATCCTACAGATCCAACAATTGCAGTGCATGTGAGGCTTATCTTTGAGCAGGTCTATCAGATACTTAACCATCAAAAGAGTCTTCCTAATATAACTTCTGCACAGGCCTTCAAGTTACGCACCCTTATACATGTTACCAACTCTGTGCTAATGAGCTGTAAATGATTTTTTTTCATTGTGTTTATTCAATTATATGAAATGCGAAGTTTGGTCTGTACAGAAAAATGGGAAATTGCATGAAATTTGTATGCTTATGTCTTCCATTTCCTCCTAGTCAAGAACTCCTTATTTCGATATGATATCGAGCTAGCAATGCTAATACTCTATTTCTCCGAAGAGCCAATTATATTTATTTGATGGTGGCATCTAGGCTATGTGCATAAGGTTGTTTCATCAACACTGATCTGTTTCCCACCACCTGGTTGTTCAACATCCTGGGAAGCCGGTGCCTTTGTTGTAATGTCGAAGGCAATATGCTCTTGTATGAACTGACAATTCATAGTTTGCTTTGGCAACTGGATGAAGATAATGTGGCGTAAGCCTGGAATATCTATAAAGATCTGACCTTTAGGAGCCAAAGAAGCAACATCTGGGTGGTAAAGTTGCCAAGTTTGGATCAGTAGCTTTGATATTAGTTTGTGAGGAATTGCGGTTGATGCGGAGGAGATGGTGGTGTGTTTGCTGATGATTTCTTCTCAACAGGATTTATGCCTATATTAGCTACTTGGCTTCTGGCAGTTCAAAGTAGGGCAAGGATGCAGGAAGCTTTTTGGTCGCAACATGATGGTTCCCGAATGTCTGGACCCTGAAGGAGAAGCATAGCTTGCTCCAACAGAATGGAGGTTTGCAGACAAAAGATTATGAAGACAACCTCTGACATGAGCTTGAAATATAACGGTAAGGTTAGTTGTATATAGGGAGGAATGAAGAGAAAATGTAGAAACAGGGGCATATGACTTTACAGAGGTTTTTAGAAGGTTGGTGGCGTTTAGCAGATAGTTCAAAGTGAAAGATTGTGGACATTCGCTGGGTGATGCAGTACAGGTCTACATATTTCATTTTGTTCAAGGTCTCTTCTCTGGAGACCAAGCCATAAAATGCTTGTCTGATTCATTTTGGTTGATCTTTTCAGGTCAATGTTTACATGAGGCCTCTTTTGTTGTTTAACCTTTACTCATTCACAAGAGTAACTTTAGCTTTCGTAAATAAGAAAAACAAGTACTCATCCCATTTGTAAGTGTAATACAATGTATATATAACTTTTATGCTTTTTAGATAACCAGACAGTAGACACTAACAACAATTTGGGTGAGGAAGAACGATTTTCAACTTGAGAATTATGGTCAAGATACAAAATGGAACCCACCTTGAAACTTTAGTCATGTCCAGCTCTTGTTTTTTGGGAAAATTAGTAATGTATTCATACCGAAAGGTGGAAATTACAATGAGAATTCGTCCCAACAGTTGGAGTATAACATAATAGCAAACTACATATTAAGATAGTAGCTGTAATGCTTTGTTAATTTTTAAGTGATACTATGAATCAAATAAAGATGAGTGTGTCAATCTTAAATCTAAACTTGAAGTAAAACCCCATCCAGGTGAATTTGTTAGATTGTTCAAATTTCTCAAATAACTTGGTGTTTCTCACCAGCCTTAAAAACCTTGCAATCTTCCTTACTTTTCTATTTCAAACCCATAATCCAAGATAGACATTCCAACCAGTTGAAGCTTCTGTTATGCAGGTCAAATAAGTTGAGAAATTTTCTTCATAACTAACTTGTATGACAATACTTGAAAAAGATGTGATCAAGTGATTCAACTTCATAGGGATATAAAGGACAATTTATGTCCAAGATCTGAAATTTAAACTATCTTTGGTACTCGACTTTTGAATAACTGCTAACCAATGAAAGAAAAAAATGAGCTTTAGTGAACCAAAATCCCAAATCTACTTAATTACTTAAAACTCGATCCCTATCCTTTCAATTCCCGCTTAAAAATGCCAAGGTTTTCAATTGCAACATGGTTCATAAAACATTTAATGCTTCTGAATTCATTTAATTCTTAAAGAATGTCAAAAATGCTTCTGAAAAGCTTTTTCAATCCTTTTAAATTACGTTTTGGTTTAAATAGAACATTTAATGCTTCTTAAATAACGTCTTGGTTTAAATAGAACATTTAATGCTTCTCCAGAGTGGAAATCATGCTTTTCTACTGAAATAACCCTAACGCCTTCTATCTGACCTCTTACACTTATCGCATTTGCCTACTGAGTTTCCATGTGAAAATTAGCTTGCCAAATCGCCAATAATGTGCGCTTCATTAAGCACGGCAATTGATGGCGCTTTTGTATTTTATCAGGTATTATTTTTCATTGTTTTCTTCTTAGTTTTATTATTCTGGGTCTTTTTGAAATAGGTTGTAGATAATTAATGGTGGTTTTTATTGTTCTGGGTCCTTTTGAAATAGGTTGTATGTAACACCCCACTCCCGTAAGACCCGAACCCGATATCGTTGGTGATATCCGAGTCCGTGTCCCGCGAGAGTGGCGTACTACATCAGTCGATTTAAAACTCAGTATACATTTTTTTTCTTTTTGTAGCCATTAATTCAACGTTAGCGCGGCAAACACAGTAAGTAAATAAAACCTGTGTTCAATATAAACCAGTTTCAGTTATTACAGTCATCCAGTAATAATTTACAATCAGTCAATGTAGTAAAACATTAAAACCACAATGGCTCAGTAAAAATACAAAGCCTTGTTATACAGTGATTGCGGA
>JANTPM010000244.1:5745708-5759305 GCA_025434745.1 Erythroxylum divaricatum | reverse complement strand
TATGGTGCAGTCCAAATAATTTTCCAAATTCAATTACTCCATTAATTTCACACAAAAGTTCAATTTCAACCCTAGGCTGGAAAATGTCATGAATGCATGTATACTATGTGCATGTGCTACCAATAAATAATTATAGAGACTATATGCTGTATGCGCATGCCGAGATATAATTTAATATCCCGAACTCGTCCTAATTACCAAAATGCCCTTTCCTATAGGAGAGGGGATGTTACAATCAACCTTCTCAATATGTTGTTTTACATCCTGGTCTTCCTCTTTGATATTAGTTTTAGGTATCCACATTTTGGTGATAGGTTTAGCATATAGCTTCTAAAGATAAGAAAGCAAATCTTATCCTCCACTAGCTCTCCACTCGAATTAAACTTCATAATAGGAATAAAGTTAGGCATCAACTTCTTATAAACAACTTCAATACACACTCTCGCATAGCCTAATCTCTAATATTGGCTTTGTTTTCATCCAAAGCAAGAGGGGAACTAAGGTAACTAGCTAAATGACTTAAACCTTTAGAAGACCAATATTTAAGAGATATTTTCTGCATGTTCACCCATACATGAATGGATTTTATTTACTTCTATCAAGCTTGAATCCCAACTCCCATTTCCTTAAAAATAGGGGTTTACCTTGAATATGCCACGTCCATAACCTTACTAGCCATTTCCTATGAAGAGAATTTGAATATGAAGAGATCATCTTCTGTGATAATCATCGATTGTAGGCCACTCTTTTTCCAGGTAGTATTAGCTCAATGTTAAACTACAGGGAAAACATTTCTCTTTTTCTAAAAATAGCCTACCAGAGAGGACTTTTACTTGTTTGCTCCTTATAGAAGAACTTTAGGAGCTGGTGTGACTGGGCCCTCCTTCAAAGCAGCTACAAAATGCAGCTTCCTAAATGAATCTGGGTCTCACATTACACAGCTCCATGTTTGTTCTTTGGTTTTAAAGAAGCTTGCTAAATGGTGAGAGGAGGAAACTGCTCACTCTACAACCTAAGATTTGAGGAAGATGTGGAGTTAGGTGACATTTAAATCATCCTATTCACTGCCACAATCACCTAGGAAAGAGAGATCTACTGCCAAGGTTGTTGCTTCCTCTACTTCCCTACCATGCAATACACACATAACTCATCCCTCTCTTTCCTCTGTTGTTGTCACTTATCGCACGGCCAAACTTGTGGCCTTCGTGAAGATCATCCCTGTAACGACCTCTCTTCCTTACTGGTTTAAATCTTCTTATTATAAATATACTTAACTTGAGCTTTTTTTTGAGCTTTTGCGAAAATATTTTCAAAATTGTTCTATAATTTTCATATATCTTAGAAAGATCAAGTTTTGTTGTACCTTATCATAAATAAAGTAATACTCAATCTTAATATATTTTATTTATTCATAAAACACAGGATTAGAAGCAATATGTATCAATTTAATTATCACTCAACTTTCTATATATATATATATATAATCGTGTGATGAGTTTACATTCAAATTATGTATTGGATTTATATGCAACATTTTACTTATTATATATATTATCTCACACAATAATTGTGCGATGACTTTGCATTCAAATTCTGTATTGGATTTAGATGGAACATTTTGCTTCTTATTTTTTCTACGAGACCAAATTTCTCCAACATAGTAGTCAGTTGCGAATTTCTAGTTAATCTTAGAACTTATCTAATCAGCATTTGAGAAACACTCAATGTAAATATGTCCATGATTTTTATATAGTATCCCTTATCAAGGATCTCTCGTTAAGTAATATAAGATATATTATAGAGCATCCTAGTAATGAATAGTTAGAGAAAATACAAGTTGACTTCCAATATTGACAAAATATGTAAGATCAAGACCAAATATTATAAGATGGTTCAATTTTCCAATTAATAGTTTATATTTTTCATGGTCTTTAAACAAGTCTCCATCTTTTGTGAGTTGTAATTAGGAGAAACGAAACACTGCATAGCTTATTCTTCAACTTTTTGGTCTCAATTAACATATCAAGTATAAGCATGATATCAGCCATGATAGGATAAGGCTTTATGAATGATTTTTGAGAGCATTGCAAAATTAAGTGAAGTGACAAGAATAAAGAAAAAGGAAGATAAGCAAGCATAATAAACAAAAGAAGAAATAGAATTGGTGGACTAATATTTACCTTTGTGAAGAGAAATTGAGAAAGCAAGATGATCAGTTGTTGGATCTTATGTAAAAAAAAACAGAAGTTACAAACTTGTTTAATGATGATCTCGTCTTTTAAAATAGACTAGATAAATATATGATGGTTGTGGTTGTGTACGAGTTATCATATGTAAAAGTAACATTAGTAGTTTGATAAATTATCATTTAAACAAATAAGTCATCATCCTCCTCATAAATTGAAGAAGTAAGAAAAAAGGAATATATTACAAGGAGGTAGCATCAGTTGACACAAGATATTTGTTAAGATTAGGATAGTAGCATTAATACTCCTTTTATAGAAAAGAGTAGCCTAAGCAAGCAAATCTTAAAGATTTAGGATCGATGTTAATGCCTGAGGAGGAGCATAAGGAACAAAATAAGTACTACCAAATATTCAGCGTGTAATAGGAAAAAAATTAGAATAAAAAAGAACATTATAAGGAATCTCACCATGAAGAATGGATAAAGGTAAACATTTGATTAAAAATAGGTTACAGAAACCATGTTGGTATAAAATTACTTAAGAAGGTGCATTTGAAAAAAGAGTACTTTGTCCAATTCAAGGAAATGTCAAAATTTCCTTTCAACTACACAATTTTATAATGGTGTATTAACACATGATGATTGAAAAAGTATGTCATTCTAAATTATATAAGTTTGGAATGATGAAAAAATATTCTTTGCATTATAACTTATCATAATATGGATAAAGATATTAAATATTGTTTACATTTCAGTATAAAAGACAGTAAAATAGGGAAATATTTTTAACTTTTTTTTATTAAATAAAGCCAATTCACACTAGGGAAATCATAAAAAAGTAACAAATATCAAAATCCAAAATTAGACATAATAAGACATAGACCCCAAACATCGATCGGAATGTACTAACTTAAAAGGAAAACTAGCTTATTTAGTAACTTGAGGGATTGAAGATAGATGATGATATTTGGTAAACTGACAAGACACAAGACTCATAATCTAAGGAAAAATACATTATAAAAGTGAGGATATAACTTCTTCAATATAGGTGAGGATGAATGTCCTAATTGATAATAAGCTTCAAAAAGATTTAAAAACACTTGAACGAGCAATGGGGCTTGGCATTTGAGTATCTAGAATGTAAAAACATCTCTATTAAGGTCTTACTTCAATAATTTTCTTTGTTATACGTTCCTAAAAAGATAATGTTTAAGAAGAAAAAGATACAAAAATTTAAAGTAGAAGTGAGTTTATTGACGTATATTATATTAAAGGAAAGCTTAGTAGGTTTAAGATAAAGGATAGAAAAAGTAATGGAGTGAGATTAATATTACCATAACCTATAATAAAGGAAGTAGATCCATCAACTAAAGTAGCATGGGAAGGAGATGAATGTTTTTGGGAGAAAAAAGTAGAATTACCTATCATATGAATTGGTTTCTAAAAAGTAGAGAAAGGACTAGAATTACCTATTATATCATTTTGTTTCTAAAAAGTAGAGGAAAGACTAGAATCACCTACCATACAATTTGAGAAACCAAAATCAATGATCCATTGTGAGGAAGAGGAAAGAGGACATATAGTTGTGTTATCTAAGTTAGAGTAACAGTGATATGGAAAGTAAACTCTTTAATGCTTCTTAGTACTAAGTGAATTTGGAAAATTCATCTACAAAAATTTTAATTATCTTCTTGATAGATGAGGAATGTGTAGTAATAGGAGGAGCTATGTAAGTTGAATGAGAAATTTGAGATTTGTTTTGTAGCTTTTGGCATATATGTTTGGTATGTCCTAACTCATGACAATATTGACAAATAATCCATCTTGCATCTTAATTCCTATTGTTCCAATTGCATGCCCCTTCGATCATATGTTATTATTCATATAAGATGATTGTTAGGGAGTCATAGATTCATGTATCATATGCACAACAAGGTAGTGGAAGTGTTGGAATCTAAATTCCAATCCCACGACATCCCAAAAAATCCAGAATCTTAGATGTACGCATACACAAATTATAAGAACATGAAATTTTAGCAAATGTACCTTTGATAATGCTCCTCCTTTCTTTAATATTCTCTTTGTTTGGGTTGTAGCAAACACCAAACACCTTCCTTGATCACTCAAGAACACATAAAAGATGAAGAAAAGCAGTGTGTAAGGGTGGTTAGAGCACCAAACTAGATGAGTTCAAGTAGATGATCAAATGGAGAGATAGATCAAGATTATGTTGCATGCAATTAGATTCATGCAACAATTGCATGAACAAGACTCAAGACCACTTCTCTCTAACTCCAGAATACTTTTGGACCCCTAATCCTCTCACTTGAGTGTGTTTATAACTTGTTAATTCATGTGTACATAAGTGAAGAATTCACTTATGAATCATCTATCGTACCTTCAGTCACGATCGTGGCCTACTTCTATGAAAGTCATGCACACTTTGTTTTTCATCTGATCTTTTATGCGAGCGACCCTTAGGTTCCTGATTATTTTGGGTACTTGAATTAACTCTTAATTCAAACAAATCATGAAGGTTAATTATCCAACTTACTAACCTTTCCATAGATAATTACCATGTAATTCATCCCTTCACCATTCTATGCCCCATTTGGTTCGGCGTACGGATTATATGTCAATTCCCACTAGACTGATTACGTCACATCTAGTCTAAGTGATGTTAGTTCTTATCCTGAGATCTCATTACTCTATGTGTCATTGAAGACTCTCTTCATCACATAAAATTACTCTAGCCTGAGACTCCTAAATAATGACCCCGACAAGAAGTCGTGTGTATCACCTCCTTCTATTAGGAGTGGTGAATCCTTTATTGGTTATCCAATTACTTTCGAATACCAATAGTTGTATCCAATCACCACCCTATGAGTCACGTCGTCTTGAGGTAATAAGGAATGATGTCAAAGCATAGGATCAGTATTCAAGGTATCCTTGAGTACCTCAAGTTTAAGGTTATTTACACCATTGCTATAATAAGATTAATCATTGACATTTGATAGATCATCCATATGATAATCTCATAGCGAGTCATCCGATGTACTTACTACTATTAGTAAGCATTCACATGTTAACTTTAAACATCTTATGCTTACAGTTTGTGAGATTTATTGCTTGGTCAAATCAAGGAGTATAAGATGTGCTAGTCTATCCGGATTAATAATGTCCTCTCTTATTAATCCTATGACTAGGGATAATTTAGATACTAATATAATTGCACATGATGGGAATCTCATTATCATAATCTCATCATGATTTCCTTTATGCTATGTTTTGTATCATGGATTTCATTTATTCGATTTAAGATCGACATCAATTCATAAATAAACGAACAACAAATTAATGAAAAAATTGTCTTTTGTTTTATTAATTAAAATAAAGTTTATACAAAAGTTCTAAAGGTAATTACCTTTAGAGCATTACTTTAACAATGAACTTCTAATATCAACTCCATTATTCCAATTAATAAGAACACTGTTCAAAATATTGAGAGTAACAAACACACTAACATCTGTGTGAAATATTTAAGTAAAAATCTTATGCAAGAAAGAAATCTTAGCATTAGAGAAAATTTGGGATTTAATAATCTCAAACCAAAGCTAAGTTTAGTGAAAATGCTCATTACTGTCATCTGTTTATGTTGAGCTTATTAAACTTTAACATCATGACTGAAAGGTAGTAAGACATTTAATTCTTTATAGATATTTAAAAATTGAAAAAAATAGGCCTGAAGAGACTAATATTATTATTCAGTATGATAAAAATCCTTACACACTTTATAAATATGAAAAATGTTTCTTTTGCATCATACAAAAACTCTAAAACCTCTATCAATTTTTTGACATACTCACAATGATTAATCAAACGGTTAACTTTGTTGTTAATAAAATTCCTATTTACAAGAATAATTGAGCATCATCTCATGGACACTCCTTATGAGTATAGTCAAATGATGGTCCTTAAAAATGCTCCTTAAGTAAATCTGGACTATCTGACACTAATACAAACAACTGAGGTTAATCAACTTATATTTTGTGATATTTAGACATCGTAGGAATGACATCAATCACAACCTAGTTTTTTTATTCCTTGGCCCTAGAGATGAAATAGCTAAGCAAATTAAGAACAACCAGAAAAAACCTTAAATGGATTCAAAAATCCAACACCACTACAAACTGAATGATAATAATTCCAAAACCAGTTCCTTGTAAAGACATTCCAAACAAACACTCCCAATTATCAATTAATGCATCAACTTATATTACTTAAAGTATACAAAGGCAATAAGAAAAATAGAAAAAAAAAGTAATTTTGATTATGAAAGACTAGCCACGATAAGCAAAAGGCATCAACAAAAATAACCAGGTGATCCATAATGTTTATAAACTAGAAGGTCATAATTAAAAAAAGTTAGAGCGTGAGCGTGTGTGACAAATTATTTAATGCCTTATAACCAATCTCTTTGGTTGTAGTTTAGTGACAAATTATTTAAAGGCATTCTTTAATTTATACATATTTAGATGTATATGATAAAGTTCATAAGATAATTATACATTGCAAATGAAATTATAATAAGATTATAATTATGAGACTCATAATGCATTTATGTATTATTCCGAAATGTTCCTAGTCATTGTTCTATTAAGATAATGCATTAATAGAATGCAAAAAGACTAGCACACGTTTTGTTTTTTCTTATGAAAGAAGTAGTCGATCTCATAGGCTAAAGTATAGAGATACTTAAATAAACTTGTAGGTGCTTGCTAGAGAACAAATTTATTGAACAGACCCGATATAAGAAATCCATTTGAAACATTAATTGTATATCTATGGAATTCTCATTGTGATGATTATATAAGTGATCCTTTGACTTGAGGTCATCAAAGTTATCTTGTATGGAGATTATTATATTTTGATAGTACTTATGATCTATTTAATCATAGTTTGTTTAATTGGTAGTCATTGAATGTAACATGAACTATATGAAAATAGTTGCGTGATCAAGATATGATTCATCACCTTAAAATAATTGGAAAGAAATTTCCATTTTTCTTGAATAGTATTAATTCAAGAAATCCTTGTCCAAGATGATACTTTGTAAATAGTTTACAAATGTCATTAATTGATCGATAGCTAATGGCGGAGAACTAATATGATTAGACTCAAAATAGAGTAGGCATTAATTTCATGCTCTATCTGTAATCGAAATATTGTATGATGAAATGATTGAATTATACGAAAAAATTATGCACGAAAAGGTTAATCAAAACTATTTTGACATTCTTAAATATTTGAGTGGTTATGATGCATTGTCAGACGCTAATCTTGATCTATAATTATAAATTAGAGAATTAGAGATAGATTAAAAAGAGTTTTAATTTATCTAATTTTAATTATAATTTAAAATTAGATTTTATAATCATTGCCAACATATTTGGGAACCTAATGGGTCTCACATATAAAATGGGTTGAAGAGAGCAAAGTTAATTTAATCAAATTGGACTTGATTGTAAAATTTGAGAAATTTTATGATTAACTATGAGATATTTAATAAATAAAGATCAATATATTGAATCTTATATGGACATAATTAGTATTTAATTAGAATTATTTGTAATTCTAATTAAAATTTAATTGAAATTAGAATTTAATTTCAATTAAATTACTAAACATTCAAAGCTTATTATAAATAGGCTTAAGCTTTATGGAGCTAGCATTTCTTGCTTAACCCTCTCTGTAAAAGTTACAGAGTTCTTTCAACTTGTTATGCAGATATTGTTAGAGGCTAGGTGCTTGTGCAGCTATGGTGGTTGAGACGGATCGGTTTTAGAAACGGTTCAAGATATACAACAAAATAAAAATCAAGCTTTGAAATAAGGTATGAATTAAGTTTTTGCAATATTATGATTCGTGTTAATCATTTTATAAAATTACGTAGATCTTGGTTTCGGGAAATCAAAAGTTACAAAAAAGTTTTGTGATTATTCCACTACAGTTGAGATCGGATCTGGAGTCGGTTTTTCAACATTAAGTACCCTATAAATAAGTCATGGGGATAAAGGCAATGCCAACAAATAATAGGCATAATGAATAACCAAAAAATAAACACAGAAGAGAGAGGAGAGAGAGAAGGAGTGTAGGGTTTTGCAGGGAAAAAATGAAATACAGAAGGAAGAGGGGCTAGATATAAAGGACGAGGAAGTTGGTACAAAACGGCAAAACTGGCCAATTTTGTGTGGTTGGAATTAAAAAAGTTAAGAAAATTAAAAAAAAATCACATAAGTATAGAATGTTCCGTTAGCAAGAGATGGATTTGACTAATATGCAAACTTTTTTTAAAAAAAGACGTGCATTTAAATAATGCCATGTCATTAGATTTTCAAGTGCATTCAAATATTTTGCGAGTAAAACATTTGGATAATCAAGTGTTCCCAACGAGAGCATGATCAAACTTATTCAAACTTTTCATACGATTTTGTGCGAGTTAAAGCTTAGGATTGCACTATCAACATAATTCATTTGTTGTCTAATAACTTGTGATAGATTGATTGAGATTAGTTTTAGCTATTTGATGAATTAGGCAGAGATTGCAAGCCTAAATATTGCGAATGGAATAATAGAAGAATTACATATTTGAGTGGAGCAGATCCTTTAAGGAGAAGAAATTAGTTAGTTTTTCTATTACGTATTTATTTGAATCTGAATTCTAGAAGATAATCGCACTTTCTTATTCTCAAGTAAAATCCAAGTGATTGAAGATATTAGTTAATAACAAAATCCAACCGCCAGAAATAGATAGTCAAGTCAACAGATCATCTATTCCAACAATAGAAACCAAAATTACTGCCATAATCGTATACTCACTGATATAGCTAAGAGCTTGATGGATACACATAGTTGCTCTTTTTTATTTTATATTATGAAAATTGTTTTCGATATGCATATTTTAAGCAATCACGAAAGGGTACATCTCATATATTAAGGTAAAACTCCCACAATCAAACTTACCACCTATCTTATCATGACAGTAAGCTCAAAGCACACTACTTGCTAGTCTGAGACACTGCTTGCAACGAAATTTGGAAATGTTTCTAGTACATTGAGCCAACCCATAAATCTTGTCATTATGTCTCCAGTTGCGTAGAGGTAGGGATTCTTGTGAGCTTCTTCGGCCATTCAATGAAACAGTATGCACCTCTTTTGTATAAAAATTGAGGTAACATGCCTTATAAGTTTCGGGTTGCATTCCCAGTGATAATTGTTCTTATCTACAGATCTGAGCAACTTTTTGTCTGAGTACTCCAACATACACCTGTAATGCCAAATTATTGCTGTTTTGTTTTGGGCACATTTAACGTGCACCGCGGAAGAATTGATGACGATTTGATGGAATTTCCAATGGTTGTCTTGTTTTGGTGTGTTTTCGACCTTGAGGAATTAAGACAGATGGAATTTTTGAATTCAACAAACAAGAAGAATAAGGATACGCAAGGTTTGATTTCTACGATACCTCTTGGAAACTTGTTCCAAACAATCTCAATGATCGAAATAAAACCCAGATAAACGAACAATCAATACGCCACAATTGGGAAAACAATTGATAAGTGAAAGATGATTCGGAAAGTAACAAGATCAAGAGAATGACATTTCTGCCTATTGAAGCTGACAACTTTTCAATAATTATGATCTAAAAAGTTCCTCAAAAACCTTAGAACATAACTATTTATACCTAGGTCAAATAATAAAAGGTTGGGCTAAAATACATGAAAGCCCAAAATAAAACGAAGTCTAAAAATTAAATAAATAGGTCTGATATGCTATTGGGCTTAAGTGATGAAGCATTAAAATAGCCCAAGCTTCAAGCCCCAAGTGTATCTAGTCCAAGGATTTGAGTTAGATGGATTAGTTTGAGCTCAATTCCATTAAACTCTCCTCCAATAGGCTTGGACCACGCCATCTTCTCAAGATAAAAGCCCACATGCGTCCAAAGAGCCTCTTTAAATCTTTTGGTCTTAGCTTTGGTCATGGGCCATTTTGGCATGGCTAGCTCTTTTCCTGGCCTTGCTCGATTGTCCATGGTCCCGCTTACATCAGTCCCTCCCTCCCCAGGAAGATTCGTCCTCGAATCTGAATCCATATCAAAAGGAGAAAGATCAGCAACATTAAAAGTAGTGGACACATTATACTTATCTGGAAGATCAATTTTGTAGGCGTTGTCATTGATCCGCGCCAACACTTAAAATGGACCATCACCCCTAGGATCCAACTTGTATTTCTTTTGGGTAGAAAACCTCTCCTTCCTCAGATGCACCCAAACCCGACCATCAGGTTCAAAGGTCACCAATTTTTGCCCTTATTGGCTTGCTTCGCATATACCTTATTCCTCTGCTCAATATGCTGTCTTACCTTTTCATGCAACTCCTTTACCATCTCAGCTTTCCTCTTGTCATCTGTACTAGACAACTCATGCAAGGCTAAAGGCACCAAATCCAAAACAGTCAAAGGATTAAAACCATAGACAAGCTTAAAAGGTGAAAAACTTGTGGTAGAATGCATACTCCTATTATATGCAAATTCAATAAATGGCAAACATTCACCCCAAGTTTTCAAATTCTTACCTACTATAGCACGCAACAAGGTACCCAAGGTCCTATTAACTACCTCGGTCTGTCCATCTGTCTGTGGATGACAAGTAGTAGAATAGAGCAATTTTGTACCCAACTTGCCCCACAAAACCCTCCAAAAATGACTCAAAAACTTAGCATCCCTGTCAGACACAATAGACCTAGGAATACCATGCAATCTAACAACTTCTCTGAAAAATAAGTCAGCAATATGCACAGCATCATCAGTCTTATGGCATGCAATAAAATGCGCCATCTTACTAAATCGATCAACCACAACAAAGATGCTATCAAAACCCCTCTTTGCCCTAGGCAAGCCCAAAACAAAGTCCATAGAAACATCAACCCACGGTTCAGTAGGCACAGGTAAAGGGGTATACAATCCATGAGGTTTGACAGTGGATTTTGCCTGTCTACATGCAATACACTTGGCACATACACGTTCAACATCCCTACGCATTCCAGGCCAATAAAAATGTTCATGAAAAATATCCAAAGTCCTAGCAACCCCAAAATGACCCATTAATCCACCACTATGGGCCTCATGCACAAATAAAGCACGCATAGAACAATTAAGCACACACAATTGATTTCCTCGAAACAAATAACCCTCATGCCTATAGAATTTCTGGAATGCAGCATGCTCACAAGCAGAATAAACAATAGCAAAGTCAACATCTGAAGCATACAATTCCTTAAGCTGCTAAACCCAAAAGTTTAGAACTAAGAGCAAAAAGTAAAGTGTACCTCCTAGACAATGCATCAACTACCACATTATCTTTTCCTTGCTTATAGCGAACCACGTATGGGAAGGTCTCCAAAAAATCTACCCAAGTAGCATGTCTCTTACTCAACTTGCCTTGTCCTTTCAAGTGCTTTAAGGACTCATGATCCGTCCGAATGACAAACTCTCTAGGCTGAAGGTAATGTCGCCACACCTCCAATGCTCTCACCACAACATACAGTTCCTTGTCATAAGTTGGATAATTAAGTTTTGCACCACTAAGCTTTTCACTGAAATATGCAACTGGTTTGTTTTCCTGCAAAAGCACAACACCTATACCAATCCCAGAAGCATCACACTCAAGCTCAAAAGCTTTCTCAAAATTAGGTAAACAAAGAATAGGAGCAGAACACAACTTATCTTTTAACTTTAAAATGCATGTTCTTGTTCCTTACCCCATGTAAACCCTTTCTCCTTCTTAACTATTTCAGTCAACGGAGCAGCAATAGTAGAAAAGTCCTTCATAAACCTCCTGTAAAAACTGGCAAGTCCATAAAAACTACTTACCTCACTATCACTCTTGGGTGTTGGCCACTCTTGAATAGCTTTCACCTTCTCATTATAAACCTCTACTCCCTGAGCACTGACTAAAAACCCTAAGAAGACAAGTCTATCAATGCAAAATGTACACTTCTTAAGGTTCGCATACAGTTTCTCCTATCTCAATACATCCAAGGCACACCTCACATGCATGACATGCTCATCAAGGTTAGTGCTATAAATCAAGATGTCATCAAAGTAAACAACCACAAATTTACCAAGAAATGCACGCAAGATATGATTCATTAACCTCATAAAAGTGTTGGGTGCATTAGTTAAACCAAATGGCATGATTAACCACTTATAAAACCCATATTTAGTTTTAAACGCAGTTTTCCATTCATCTCCTAGTTTCATTCTAATATGGTGGTATCCACTTTTCAAATCAATCTTTGTAAAGATACATGCACCATGTAATTCATCAAACATATCATCTAACCTAAGAATAGGATGGCGATACTTTACAGTGATTTTATTCACAGCTCTACAGTCCACAAACATCCTCCAGGTTCTATCTTTCTTTGGCACCAGTAATACAGGTACAACACACGGACTCAAGCTCTCCCTCATATGTCCTTTCTCTAATAGCTCATCCACTTGCTTTTGAAGCTCCTTTGTCTCCTCAGGATTGCTTCTATAAGCTGGGTGATTAGGAATCTGAGCTCCGGGCACAAAATCTATCTGGTGCTCTATGTCTCTCAAGGGTGGTAGTCCCTTGGGCATCTTCTCAGGAAAAACATCTAAATAATCCTTCAAAAGAGATGAAAATACATTAGGTAAAGAATCAAGAGGGTTAGTATCAGAAACTAAACACTCTCTATACCTAAATATCACAAGTGCTTTCTTCTCTCCAGTTGCTCTCCTCATGTCTTTTCTTCTGGCATACAAACTCACTCTTTTCTCTTTCTTTTCACTCTTCTTTTCTCTCCCTAAAATTTTCTCTCCTGCACACCCCACTTTCTTTTCCTCTCCTGTGCAATCACTCCCCATTGGGCCAATCTCCTTTTTCTTTATCTCACTACCCAAACCCTCCTCTCTTTGCAAAGCTTTAACTTGGTCCAGGTAGATCTCATAAGGCGATAAAGGTAACAAAGTGAAGTTCTTGCCCTTGAACTTGAATGAGTACTTGTTTGTGTACCCATCATGTGATACGCACCTATCAAACTGTCAAGGCCGCCCCAATAGCAAATGTCTTGCCTCCATGGGTATCACATCACATAACACCTCATCCTCATACCTCCCTATAGAAAATGGCACTAGTACCTATCTAGTCACCTTTACATCCGCACTATCATTAAACCACTTTAACTTATATGGCTCTGGATGTTTCTTATATATCAAGCCCAATTTCTCCATCATAGTTCGACTAGCTCCATTAGTACAACTACCTCCATCTATGATCAAGTTACACACCTTTCCACCCACCAAACACCTTGAATGGAATAGGTT
>JANTPM010000244.1:5730716-5745608 GCA_025434745.1 Erythroxylum divaricatum | reverse complement strand
TCATGATGCGTTGCTAGACGCCAATCTTGATCTATGATTATAAATTGTTTAATTGGAGAATTAAAGATAAATTAAAATGAGTTTAATTTATCTAATTCTAATTATGAAGTAAAATTATAATTTATAATCATTGCCAATATATTTGGGAACCTAATGAGTCTCACATATAGAATAGGTAGGAGAGAGCAAAGTTAATTTAATCAAGTTGGACTTAATTATGAAATTTGAGAAACTTTATGATTAAATATGAGATATTTAATAAATAAGGATCAATATAAGATATTGAATCTTGTTTAAGCATAATTGGTATTTAATTAGAATTATTTGTAATTCTAATTAAAGTTTAATTGAAATTAGTATTTAATTTCAATCAAATTACTAAAACGTCTAAAGCTTATTATAAATAGGCTTGAGCTTTATGGAGCTAACACTTCATGCTTAACTCTCTCTATAAAAGTTATAGAATTCTCTCAACCTATTCTGTGGATACCGTTAGAAACCGGACACTTGTGTGGTTATAGTGCTTGAGATGAATTGGTTTCAGAAACGATTCGATGGATGCATCAAGATAAAGATCAATTTTCGGAATAAGATACGAATAAATATCCGCTATATTTTGATTTGTGTTAATCATTTATAAAATTAAATAGATATTGGTTTTCGGAAAATCAAAAGTCACCAAAAAGTTTCATGATTATTCCGTTGCGATCAAGTTCGGATCTCAACTCATTTTCCCAATATATATTTACTGTATGTATATTTTCCTAATCTTACTCACTTTGTAATTTTGCAAAATACTCTAGTAAAATCTTCCCAAAAACTTAGACAAGCTGTGTGTAAGAAAAAGACTGAGAGGAACGTAGCGCGCGAGTGTTCATATGTATAAAAGACTAATTAATTTTGTGTACGTACGAATGACTGTTTGGAAACATGCTGTAAAGGTGAGCGGGCGATTTGCATGATTTAGCTAGGATTGGTTATCTAAGGACTTATTTTTGTGGGTAAAAATGTAAAGGTAAATATATGTCTATTTGGTAGATGATATCCATTCTCATGTCTGGGAACAAACAATAGTTCGTCAACCGCTGTAGAGTTATATTTAGTTAAGCTGTTTATTCTGCGGACACATGATTTAGAGTTATATTTAGTTAAGCTCTCTAAAGGGAAACAGAAGAAAGAAGCATAAATCAGGACCATCGGAAGTGGGCAGAATGACTTACTATTTTGTTATTCTTCGCTTCTCATAAAATTCTTGCACACTTCACTGGATTCTTAACCAATAAATAGAAGTTGAAATGGTTAATCCAGGATTTACTTGAAGCTGAAGCCAAGCAACCAGTCTCCAACCTACGACTGCCTTACCATCATTTCACCACAATAGGACTCCTCACAAAGTGTTTATTATCTGACCATACCAGTTCACCAAATACATATTCCTTCCCAGCATTTCGTTTTTTTCTTGCCAGGGTCACCTTGAAGTTCTTCTCCTCTCCAACCTTCTTGAACACTAAGCTCTCTGGCTCAACAAAAACTGATATTCCCCATGGTTTCTTTATACGAACTTTGTAAGTTCCTGGAGTGCCAACATTTTTAACTTTTCGAGTTATGGTGATTGACCCGGTGAATTGAGTGACTGTAATAGAAGGGTAGTTGAAGTTGGCTAGGTTAATGGGTTTCGAGGGGCACTTATATGGAGCCTGTGAGAAAGATGAAATTTGTGTTTCTTTGTACCCCAATGCACATAGAAAGTTGAGGTAATCAGAGGCAGTCAAGTCGTAAACCAGCCCTGGATCCATAGCTTGGTTAGGTCTTACATGTCCTGCTCCGTAATTGAATGGAGTTGCTTTACAATACGACGCATTGACAATTGGCTCCATATTGTTGTCCTTTGTCCTCGCTGGAAATTGCAAACTAGGTTACCATTAAAGGCTGCTCAAGTACACAAGAATTGTCCATATACGGAAATGTGAGCCCAGCAAAGTCACCCAAGGTACAAGGACTAATACACGTACCGCTAGTCATGATTGATGATTTAATTGCTGCTGGACTCCAACTTGGATGCAGTGTTTTAAGAAGGCCAACAATTCCTGAAACATGAGGGCATGACATTGATGTTCCTGAGACTGAGTTAAATAGAACTCTTCGCATGTCAAAGGCTGCATTAGTTGGCCCTTGTGCTTCTGTGTATGCTGCTATGATACTCACTCCTGGTGCTGTGATGTCAGGCTGAAACGTAGAGAATAACTATAAAATTCTGAATATAATAAATTTTGAAGCAAGAAGATTGAGATGTTGCTAATGCCTTGAGAATCTCTGGTGTCACCCTGTTAGGTCCCTTGGAAGAAAAAGCTGCCATCACAGGGGCTGGCCTCGTACCAATTTGTGTTTTGGGACGTGTAATATAGGCTACAGGAGACCTGTCAGGATTATGAAGTGATTAAGGAAGAATTTATTAGATTTGATTAACCGAGATGAACATTTTGCTAAAATGTGTTGCGCATCAAGCACAAGTCGGAAAGTAATGTCATCATTACTGGGTTGAATTGATGTAATTGAAGACAGCAAGACCGTTGGAGTAATTCAGTTGCAAAGCAGGAAGGACATGAGGATCAGCGAGAATTTCATTGCCGTTTAGCTCATTATTAGCAAGAACCATTCCTGCAGCACCCACAAGAGCAGCTTGTTCACCCTTATCCACCCTTGCATTTACCCCTCTAAGACAGACCAAGATCTTTCCCCTTGCCATTTTCTGATCAAGTGCTCCAGCTTGGCACAACAAACTGCTTGATGTTGATAAAAATCTTAGTTGCAAATGAGATGATAAATGGTTTTCAGTATCAGAAGCATAATAACTTGAGTCATGAAGCTAAGTATGAAAAATTGATGGCTGTAACTGAATTTGATAAGAATAATAACTTGCATTGTTTAGGCTCTTACGCGGCTGAAGCAGATGCATTAGGTGCTCTAGCATCAGCAGCACTCATAAGTGGGAAATATTTGTTGGTTGGTAAGGCTGTTTCCGATAGACTCTCTCCCTTTCAGACCAAACACGTTGCAGTCAATAGATGAGCAGAATAATCATGGAAATGCTGCAGGGGATGTTGACCAATGATAATTTTGCTAAGACTACGACAAGTGAGCTAGAAAGGAGAAAGGGACCTTGTAGCTAAAGTGGTTGCCAAGGACTACATAACTCGGGAATTCTCTGTCCATGGTGCTGGCACCAACAGTGATGTGCCAGGGTGCAACGTTAGAGACAGTACCATCAGCAGGACCAGAATTCCCAGCAGAGCAAATCACTACAATCCCGTGTTTAACTGCATGGAAAGAGCCAATTGCAACGCTGTCATTGAAGAATGGCGTAGGATCACCTCCCAAGGACACGGACAAAACATCGACACCATCAGCTATGGCAGCATCAAATGCAGCCAATATATCTACATCGTAGCATTCATTTCCATTTACTGGGGGATAGCAGACTTTGTATGCAGCCACTCGGGCTCTTGGTGAGCCCCCTTTGGCTGCTCCTTTGCCAAAGTTAAAGACACCGGCTCCTTCCACAATGTTTCCACCAGCCGTCGATAGGGTATGTGATCCATGTCCTTCCTCATCCCGGGGATTGTCAAATGAGGAATTCAGCGGACCTGCTACAGAAGCATACCCTTTGTTGAAGTACCTTGCTCCGATCAGCTTCCTTCAAACATTAACATGTTCTTTTCACTGTTAATCATTTATCTACAGGAAATAGAATCACAATTTAACTGGTAGAGTAGACTTTACAGGGAACATACGAATTTATGCATCAAGGGCTAATAATAGATTCGAGATCCTATAATATTTAACTGAAAAGGCAACGAAGTTATACTAGTTTAACATCATCAAGAGCAGCCTATTAATATTTTTTCTCAATTTTATAGAAGTACTTTGCACAGAAAACTTAGTTCATGTGCATGGACATATGCCCGAGAAACGGAAGCTAAGACGTAAAAAGATTTTTCACAACTTACCATTAGTAGTTAAATAACTGTTACTCTTTTTACGCTACTGTCAAGGTCCTGAACAACAAATTTCCTAGTTTACAATCGTAACGGGCTCCACACCCACTTGCACTTTGCACATGTCCAGCTTAGCCTAGGAGGTAAAATTAGTACACCTAAGGACCATTCACATCATGCAGTGGACCATGTCTTCAATCAGACATTTCATCTTCAACTAAAACAATAAGCCTATCCATTTCTATTAAGAGATTGCATAGATTTACTTAATAGTATCTGCCACTAAAAAGTTTGAACGCTTTGTCTTCTTGAGTACTTGTTTTTGAAGTTACAGCTTTAGTAGAAAACAACAAACTAATATCGGGTTGTGGACACCAGTGGTATTTGTCGTCCCCCCCACTGTTACTGCATGGATTCCGTGAAGGCGGCATCCCACGAAGATTGGACCACCATTTGTCGGCTGCCAAATTTTATCTTGAATAATAATAAAAGAACTCATTGTTTAGATCTAGTATGAAGTGATATGATTAAATTAGCAACAGCTGGTGGATTCATATATTATCACGCGTTGAAAAGTGAGACCTGTAGAAGATACTAATGGTAACATAAACAAACCTGTTGCAGTGGAAACTAGGATCGGACCCATTCTGACATATTCCTTTCCACTTTGAAGGAATCGGTCCATACCCTTCGTCGCTGAAGCTTCTGGATTCTGGCCATACGCCTAAGTATTCCCATCATATGGAAAAAGTAAGGCAAAGACAGTCGAATATTTTAGCAACCATAAAACAAAGGGGGTGGAATTCGTGCTCCTATATATTATCCAAACTCCATGTTTAAAGCTCTTATCATGTTATGATTCTCCTTTAGTTTCTCTATATAGAAGGTTTATTAGATCATAGGACCCACCGTATTAGCATTTTTACGTTACTAGTATAATCAACAATTCCTAGAAATAAACTTCAATAGAAGCCCCAATTTAGCTAAAGATTCTCCAAATGCAGGAGTTTTATCAACCAGTACTTTCCTTGGGCATTGCGGATAACAGCTCTTGTTTCTACAAACTCCAAACAAATAAACTAATCGATTTAACTGTAGACAACTGTTGGATTCATTTGTATAATATATATAATCTTCGAACAACGGATGGTCAAATATTGCACCTTACGAGGGTAAGGAAATGCGAGAAGAAATTTCTGCATTTTCTAGACAAAGTCAACTTTGCATAATTTTGAATTAAGATAATAAAGTTGGATCCAATCTTCACCAATTTATTTGAGTTGTAATCATCCGAAAACCACACCAGTAACTCACCAGTATCAAGGTTTCCGATGATTACATCACCGCCAAATCTTGCCTTCTTCCACAGTGAGCTCGAAGGAACTCTGCCGTTCTGCTCCAATCCCAGAAAGCTCCATGAGTGAGTTGTGTGCAATTTCCTCCCTTGGTTCAAGAACACTGACACTACACTCGGATGCTCTGCGTTTGACAAGGATTTCCAACTCCAATAGCTTTTAATTAGTATAAAGCAAGGAAGAAACAGGGTAAAGAAGTAAAGCAGAGTAGCTTCTGAGTACCCACTAGCTATTTCAGCTGCTACATTCTCGTCCAAATTTGCAGCGAAACCATTGATGTGCCTCGTGAACGAATAAAAAATGGCATCTTTGGCATGTTCCTGACTGCTTCCGTTAAAAGTAGAAAATGATATCAGTAGAATAGCAACGACAGAAAACTAAGGCAATGTCAAATTAACAAGTATTTGAGAATCCAATTACCTTCGCAAAAAGGATCCCAGAAAATCGTAGTGAGACTCCGTAATTCGATTATGCTCTGCACAGGATACTTGAACTTCATGTGAATGGGCTCCAAGGTATACAACATAGCCCTACAGCACAAAATACATGTCAACAAGAAAGGGTTGTGAGGTGAACTTCATTCCTTCTGTTGCTTCCATTGCATGGACAAGTGGCTATATTATTATGAATCATGGTTGATAATATGAAAAAGGATTGAACGCTTACCCTTTTGGAAGCAAGAGTGGGTCTATGAAAAAAAAATAAGATAAGAAATGGCAAAAGGGAAAGGTGAGGACATGGAAGACTCATTGCCCGCTAGTCGCTACCTCTTTTCAAGTATAATATGACCTGACTCTGTTTCTCCGCTTCCCTATATAGCTAGCTTATACAACACTGAAACGTGAAAACTCCCCCCCGCTATGCCGATTGCAAACCCGTTAAATTTATTTGACTATGCCTTTTTTTTTTTTTTTTAACTATAATTGGTCTTGCCTGTTATTATGGATTATACGCTTACAGTGGAGATGGAAGATACTTAGCCTTTGTCTTTATATCAAAATGGCTTAGCTGTAATTGAAAATGTAATGAGTAGAACACACACGTAGGGCTTAACACTTGTTATTTTACTAAGTTTGTTCTTGCGCTCGATTTCCTCTAAACACTCAACCAAGTTGTAAATGGGGTCATCGGAATATTATTATTGATCTAAACTAATGAACGTCAAGGGAATAATTGTTGGTTTATGCCGTTCAATTGTACTTTAGTGATAAAATAATTTAAAGGCATTTTTTATCTTATACATCTAAAGATATATATGATAAAATTTATGTGATAATTATATACTACAAATAAAATTATGATGAGATTTATATTATATTTATGTATTATATCTAAATTGTTCCTAGTTATTGTTCTATTAAGATTGAACATTAATAGAACATAAAAAGATTAATATATGTTATATTTTTCTTATGAAAAAAGTGGTCGATCTCATAGACTAAAATACAAATACTTAAATAAATGGATATGTGCTTAAATGATTGTTTAATTATTTCATAACACATAGCGATTAATGACATTAAATTGCTTAAGATACTCACTTTGACTTATATGTATTTTTAGGCACAATTCAAAAACAAAGAAGTTAAAGTGAGTCAAAAGTACGATATTTTGGTCATTTTTTGAACATTAATTTTTATTTGTCTTCATAGAGCAAGAAGAAGAAAATTAAAAAAAAAAGAAAAGAAAAAGAAAAAGAAAATGCAAAGAACCCTAGTTGCTTACAGCATGCAGCTGGAAAAATAAGGAAGTAGAAAGATGTGCATGTTTAATGCAAGAACGTGAATTTAAAGGATGATGGACAACAATAAAATGACACCAAGGTGAGAAGAAAATCGCAACAAAAGAGGAAGAGAAGAGGTTGTTGGGAAGAAGCAAAGCGTATAGCAAAAGGTAAGCAAAAACAATAAGATGTGCAATGCAAAACGCACAACATCAAGTACCAAAACGACGCATCACGTTGGACATTTTGAGGACCTAAAAAATATCGTAGACGTCTGCGTTTAACGCGGACAAGGTCTGCATTCAATAGGGGGAGTTTTTAGAGCATGAATAGTGAAGTTGGACCATAATGTTAAATTGTCACATCAGAGAATAGTGAGAAGCCAGAGCAGTAGCAAATAGAGAAAAGGAGGCGCAATGAAGAGGCATTGCTAGGCGTCTTTGGTAGGGGTTATTAATAGGGGTTGAAGCATTTTTTCAGGACAGATCTATGAAAGGCTAGACATCCTGATGCCGGTTCGGAGGTGACATCGATGCCAATGACTCGAGTTAAGTGTATTTTACTATTTTGTTGTTTCTTTCTCTTATTAAAAATTGATTGTGCTATCATATGTTAATTAATTTGGGTTCTGTGTATGAATAATCAGATTTTCATTATTATTTGATTATTTATGTATGAACTCATTAGGTATTGTGAAAGGATGATTTTAATGCATTCATTGAATTGTTTAATTGCAAATCTATTATTAGAATTTCGATATAATCTGTAATTGTTATGTTAAAATTCATGTGTAGTGACTAACGATTCGTAATTATTAGGGATAATATGATCTAGGTTAAATGATACATCATATGTGATTATTGCCTTGATTAATTGGTTTTTTTAATTCGTAATGCTACTACCTAATTAAATCTAAAGAACGTATCTAAGGTTATTCGGTGGCTAGGTTTAATTAATGATGATAACTTGATTAAACGAAACTTAAACAAAAACTCAAGTTAGTTATTAACCCACAATTATAGTTTCTAGGAGAGGTTTGGGAACAACAAATCAATGAAATATGGTTAATTAGAGTGAAGGTGGAGATTTAACCAAAGATCTGGGTCCCTACCGAATTTTCCATTTTTATCACTTTTCGTATGTTTTCTTTAATTTGTTTTTATTAGTCTATTTCATTTTATTTTTTAAATCCAAAACCACCCCAAACATAAACATTGATTAATTTCATTTCAACAACTTTACACAAACTCTCTGTGGGATCGACCTAGACTTATCATTGTTATAGTAGTAATCTAGTTATTTTATTTTGATTAGCCTTATGACACGATGTCACAAACATATGAGTGCTTATTAAAGAACAAGTTTACTGACTTAACCCCATATGAAAAGTCCATTTAAAACTTGCATATCTATGAAAATTCTCATAATGATAATTGTATAAGTGATCATTTGACTGGAGATTTCCAAAGTTATTTTATATAAGGATTTTTATATTTTGAAACTACTTATGAATTATTTTGATCATAGATAGTTCGGTCGGTAGTCATTGAATGTAGCATGAACAATATGGAGACAGTTGGGTGATTAAGATAAAATTCATCACCCTAAAATAACTAGGGAGAATATTTTGTTGTTATCGAATAGTATTGATTCAAGAAATCCTTGACAAAGGTAAAATGATGCTTTGTAAATAGTTTACAAATGTCATTTTTTGAATCAATAGCTAATTCTAGAGAACTAATATGATTGAACTCATAATAGAGTAGATATTAATTTCATGTTTTATGTCTAATCGAAATATTGTATGATCAAATGATTGAATTATATATAAAAAAATCATATACGAAAAGATTAGTCAAAATTACTTGGACATTCCTAAATAGTTAGGTGGCCATGATATATTGCTTAACACCAATATTGATACATTGATATAAATTTATTAGTTAGAGAATTAAAGATAAATTAAAGGAGTTTAATTTATCTAATCCTAAATTTGATTTATGGTTATAATTTATATCAATTTCTAACATATTTGGGAACCTAATGGGTCTCATATGATGAAGTACAAGTTTAAAAGAGCAAAGTTATTTTAATCAATTTATCATATTTAATAATTAAAGATCAATATAAGATATTGGATCTTATATGGGCATAATTAGTATTTAATTAGAATCATTTGTAATTCTAATTAAAATTTAATTGAAATTAGAATTTAATTTCAATTAAATTACTAAAACGTCTAAAGCTTATTACAAATAAGTTTAAGCTCTATGGAGCTAGTACTTCTTGCTTAATCCTCTCTGTAAGAGTGATAGAGTTCACTCAACTCATTCTGTGTATACCGTTAGAGGTCAGACATTTGTGCGGCTATGGTAGTTGAAACAGATCAGTTTTAAGAATTGTTCGAGGGATATGACAAGATAAAGATCAAGTTTCGGAATAAGGTACGAATTAAATCTCTGCTTTATTATAATTTGTGTTAATCATTTTATAAAATTAAATAGATGTTTTTCAGAAAATTAAAAGTCACAAAAAAATTTGGTGATTATTCTACTACGGTCAGCATCAAATTTCAACCCAAATTTTCAACATCTCCATCTTTCCAAATCATCATCAACCCCTGAGCAACCGATAACCAAAGGATGCATGTAATTGGCGAGGGATAAAAGCCTGTACCTGATTATTCCCATCATTGAGGTATGTTCTCAAACGCTTAAGCTCCATAATTATGTCAACAGCCGAAGTCTTCATTTCTGCCACATGTTTCTCCAAAGCTGAATCTGACTGTTTGATTATTCATTGTACAACTTAATAGTTTCCTTTAACTTCCTGAATTCCTGTGATCCACTATCTTCAACTATGGATTCAACAGTTTTGTTCGCATAGATAGCATGATCCTGCATTGCCAATACAATGGCAGGCCATCAAAATTATCACTGCTCTTGCATTTTTTTAAAAAAAACCTCACTTGTTATGTAGGATATTCGTATGATAAGTGGCTAAATAAAAAGAAGCAAAATATGCTTTTTATATTATAGGATTAACAAAGAAATTAAGTTGTCATTCAAATTAAACATTTGTAAAATGCTCTTTTTTATTTATATGAATTATTTAGAAACAATCTCTCTATTAATCAAGGATAAGATTATATACTATTAAACTTCTACAAATTTTGCGTCTTAGCAGAATTGCTACTGGGTTGTATTTTTGTCGTGAAATGCTTTTTTTGAACTTGTGAGAATATTTAATTTTTATAAAATTATGGTAAAATTATTATAGTTTAATTTGATCTTTTTATTTTTATTTTTATTTTTATTTTTATTTTTATTTACCTATGGAAATGTGAAGAGTGATAATGCTGAACTGTTTCTTTATGTGATGAAACAAATAATGACAATAGTGGCTGTGTTAGAATGCGTATTTAAGAGAACTTTACGAGACAAATATTGAAAACTTTTGATAGATTGGTGATTGCGAGGAGATCATGTTTTGGATTACGAAGCACAATACAAACAACCTCCAACCGAGATAGATGAGTTCCATTAATTAGGTGTCATCTAACCTCTAAGAGGTTAACGTGTGTTAATGATGTGTCAGAAGAAAAAAGAGCAGTAAAATAGTGGGAAAGTGTGAAGATAAATGTGAAGAATGAGAACGAAAAGAGTGCAATATGCCTGGTTCGCTGGTTGTCCCTTCAAGAACTAAAAATAGAGCGTAAAGAAAGAGAAAGGGAGAGAGAGACGATTTCAGGGGAGTGAAAGGAACGGAAAATGAGGAACCATCCCCATAAGTTTCATTCTTGCCGTTGCTAGAGCTGTATGTAACTGGCGTAGAGAGAGACAGAGACAGAAAGTTGAAGAAAATGAGCAAGAGGGAAGAGGGTTAAAAAGGCATGACCTGAAGCGTGTATTGTATGCATGTGTTTAAGTGCTTCTATGTGTTTGAGGTTTAGACGGTTTAGCTTCAAAATCGCGTAGCGTGTGAGCAAAGCTTGAAATCCATCATTCTTTCTATCAAAAGGAAGACTCATTCATCAGTCCCTTACCCACCACTGGAATTGGATATACATCTTCAAAGGTACTTCTTTTTTATTTCATTCTTCATAAACATATTGTCAAATTCTTTATTTTGTTTTCATTTCTTGTTTTGGTTCTGGGTTTTTTATATCTTCATCATATGATATCAGGATGACTGATATTGTTCTTTTTAGTGGGCCATTTCTTTGATTATGTTATAGCGTTATGTTCAATAGTTTCTGCACTATAATGACGTCTGTGGTATCGTATCTATCTTTTTTCTATGGATGATGTTTGTGTAATATCTCAGCTCTATCCTATAGTATGCCAAGATTCTTCTATTGTTCAATATGACAATCTTCATCGCCAGCTTTATAGCTTTATACATCTGAATTGTTCTGCCCATGTCTTGACAGAAATTCGGTAGAAATGGAGCGAGAGGGCAACAAAAGAGGAAGAGATCAGGAAGAAGAGGAAAAAGACTGGGCAGAGAAAGCACCAAAGAAGCAAGACCTGAGTGATCATGGCATTAGCAACATCAAGATAGAAGACATCAACCATGATGTGCTCAACAGCCACGAACTACCACACGCAGACTTGGGGTTCGGAGTGTTTGATTTCCCTTGGCTAAAGGAAGGAATGATCTCCAAGTCAGAGGATTTGCACTTGGAGGACACGTTCTCATCCTTTCTTCAGGACACTTACACAACCGTCGCCACAGAACTTTCCGGGCAGTACTGCCTCTGTGAAAGTCCATCCACGCTCATGGCGTCCACAGATTTTGCAGTGGACAAGTTCGAGGAGAATGTGTGGTCATTGGAGATGGAGGGTATGTCATCTGTGCTTAACCAGCCACTTCAACAGGAAGGTGTTTAATTGCTGGAAGTTGGAAGCTTTCGCATTGTACTATAGGGAAAGAGACCCAAACTTGGCAGTGTAGATTGGATCAATAGATAGCAGATTAAGATTCTGTCTTGGCAAAATTAAAGAATTAGCATACCAAAATGTCAGGGGCAAAGCAACCCTTTTTTCTCATTTGTTTCACTTATACTCTATTTCCTTCAAGATGGAGTTCTTTTTATGTTTAATGGGCAAAGTTTTCCTGCTCAGTAACACATTTCAGTATTTTTAGTATGTAATTTCGTACAACTTTTGACCGTATTATTTCTCGCTATTTTATGCCTAACTTATTTCATAATCATCCTTTTATTCAATTTTTGTAGGTCTTATTTATTGAATGGATAGATATTCATGAAATAGAATAGGCACAGAGTAATAGAAACAGGTGATCAGAAACTTATAATTCGGTGGTCCATCATAATTTTTAGTTTAATATAAAATAATTTATTGGAGAATATTAAAGATTTTATGCTCTTATAAAAACGATTTATGTTGTCCTAGTTTTTCTATGATTATTCTTCATTTATTAATTATAAGTACTTATGCCTTCTTTGGTAATCAACAATAAAGTGGAAAGAACCAGAACATTACCTTTATTCTCTAACTTTTAGTTTTTGGGTTAATGACAATAAATAAAATAAAGAATGACAAAATTTAAATAAATTATAAACAATCATGAACTTTTATTACGTAAAAGTAGTATACATAAGGTTAGCTATGAAAAACAAATTAAAAACGGGCTAAACGAAGAAAAAAACGACATCCCAGGAAGTCAAAAATCACCTCCGGAGTTGGTGGGAGAGGAAACGTTGAGCGTGTACAGTAACTGTGGGTAGCAGCATACGATTGACACGTGAGATGCACGAGCCAACTGCATGCCGACACGTTGCTCCAGCGGGTGAAGGACGAGTGCACGCACGACCCGCGAACCATGCTTCCACGATCATGGGACGACGTGAGCGTGTCATGCACGCACCACATCTGTCTATACACGTGGCACGTCGGATGGATGATACATAATGCATGCACCGTATAGTAGGTGCGCATACAATGCATGTGCGGCCCTGTGCTACATTAGCCGACTGACTTCAACCATACATATTGCTACAATATGTTTGAAAAAAAAAACTCTTAGGGTGTTTTGGGTCAGTTTCAGGGTCTGAAAAATTTATAAAGTAAGTTTTTTCATTTTCTAGATTTATTACGTTTGTAATAAATTAAGGTTTAACTCTAGAAAAAGGAATTAAGGTATTCTGAATCCAATTTTGAGTGAAGTTTAATGCTTCAAGCATCACATGAGGGAGATACTTCAAGTTTTTGTGTCTCGGGTCTCATGTTCGATATTCGGGATTGCATGATAGTCGATCGAAAAAAATTAAGACGTTCTGAAGCTATTTTTTAATGAATTTTTGTGCAATGAACTTGCTATAAGGGAGATACATGAGGTTTTTGTGTTTCGGGTAGTTGGTTCAGTATTCGGTGATGCACAATAGTCACTCTACTGAGATTTTTCTCTTACGAAAGTCTCAAATGAAGTTTTCAAAGAATGTCTTCAGCACGAGTGTATGATAATGAGACTGTGCATTCAATTTTTTTCATTTATTAATGTTACATTGTCACATACTATATGCCCATAAGGAATGTGAGAAAAAAATAAAGATGTATCCCTGGTATTTGTGGACTTTTTGAGTGCTATGAGGATGTAGTCATCACAGTGGCCTTTCGAGTCATTATTTTGAATTGTTTTGCTTACACGTTAGGGGATGTCTTTGGTCTAATGTTTGGTTATTTTGTCCACAGATGTTGGCCTTACATAATATTTTGAGATATGCGTAAAGGCATTAGATAGAGGAAATTCGTTGCTTGAATGATCTATTCACCCACAAGTAGTAGTGACGTGAGAGTTAATGATTTGTACTCTGATCGCTTTTATGTAGAGGTCTTGATGCATATATTATGTATTCAGCCCACAAGTGTTTCATAATATATGTAATCGGATTTTCAGTAAAGATACTTTTCAATGGCTTTGAGTATCGTTGTTATCCTACATTTGTGTTGATTTAAACATTATCATCTTGAAGTCACCTTTTCAGTCAACAAAATCAATGTCACCATTAAAACCCTAACCAGTTTCAATACAAAGAAGTGGATAGGGGATGTATTGACGCTATGGAGATAGCTGAGGTTGATATGGCCATATAGACGGATATGTCATCTCTACCTA
Source organism: Erythroxylum divaricatum (assembly GCA_025434745.1). NCBI lineage: Eukaryota > Viridiplantae > Streptophyta > Magnoliopsida > Malpighiales > Erythroxylaceae > Erythroxylum > Erythroxylum divaricatum. The sequence continues at coordinate 5,731,395 of JANTPM010000244.1, read as the reverse complement.
CATCCATAAGCTTGATAGCTCATAAAGCAGCCTATGAAGTTTGGGATCGGTCTAATATACTATATCTGATGACTGTTAAGAGATTAATTCCTAACCATCTGCTATGTGGACTTCTGGACACAGACATGGTGAAGGAATTTCTTGATAATGTCTCCCAGAAGTACACAGTCTCACCTAATGTTGAGCCAAATGCCTTGATGAAAGAATTATTCTCTATGAGGTATATATGAAAAAAAAGGGGAGTAATGGAGTATATATCGAGAATGATTCATCTTCACAGTAGATTGAAGATGTTGGGACTTCAATGTTTTGATAGCCCATTGTGTTAATGGGAAGGAGAAACTCAAGTTTGTTACTCTTATAGCCCTTAAAACAACTAAAGGGAAGACAAAGATGAAGCCTATTAAGTTCAAAGGTAGAAAGTTCAAATCTTCTCCACATGCTGATGTTGGTCAAACTAGTGTTGGTAAAGGTCCTAGGGACTTAAAGAAACCAATAATATGAGGTTTAAAAAGAAAGAATGAGACCATCAAGTTACTCATTGGCTTGTCAATTTATGAATCTAATTTGCGATAATCGAATTAAGTACTTGGTGACTAGATAGTGGAGTATCTGATCAAGGTGCTACCACAATGCAAAGGTTCACATCCAAGATAAAGCCAAATGAAAGGAAGGAGAA
>JANTPM010000244.1:5692797-5711273 GCA_025434745.1 Erythroxylum divaricatum | reverse complement strand
ATTATATTTAATATTAGTATATTCTATTTAATATATTAATATTATGATTTGTTCAGAGTTGATATTAAGAAGAATTATTGAGGATATGTTAGATAGCATGTAGTTATTAGTTTACATTCTATCCTAAACCTTCCGAATCAAAGATTTTTTATTTTCACTATTTATAATGGAATAGAATGTAATATGAAACTCTTCCCTTTTATCAAATTCTATTTCATTTCATTATGAAACTTTCAAACAAACGATAAAAGTATGTTACGTTCCACTCCCTAACCCCTCAACTAAACAGAGCTTAATCTTTGATTTCCACCAGGCTCTTGCAGTCAAATTCAGATCACTCAATGTTCCCAAAGATGCAACATGGGGACTTCATCTTACTAGTCTATAATGTTTAAATATAAGATTTAAGTACCAAAGGCGAACATATTTCTTATTCTATAATGTTTCCCATTAAAAAATGATAATTTCATAATATCTCTCGTAACATTTTTGGATAATACAGTTTTTCATATATACATCTATATTTAAATATTTAGAATTAATAAATGCATAATTTTAGTATTATAAGTACTTAAATATGTAAATATTTTAAAATAATAATTTTTATTATTATTTGATATATTTTTAAAATGGATAAAGTATATTAAGAATTAAGAATATCTTAATATATGTGAATTTCGTCAAAAAAAATCTTAATATATGTGAATAAAATGTGCAACTTTATAATTAGGCATTTATTATCCAAACTTGAATTTGTGACATGTCAAGTTATAGTGAATCATTGAGACTAATTGACAAGTTGTTCTTTATCATCCTTTTTCATAATTTCTCCATTTCGTATGTACATAATCGTTTGCAACCATCATATGTTACCCTTCAGGAATAATTAACCAACTGAAAATCAAATCCAAAAGAATAATTAATAATCTCAAACTTATTTATCATTTGTACCATGAATTATTTCCCGAGCCTAAGAGTTACAACGATACGATAAGATGTACTCTTTGTAGAGATTAAATCTCTTATTCCGATTATGATATTCTTATCATTTTTTATTAAATCTCATCTATATATTTACATGATTCTAATTAATTATGTTTCGATCAAAATATGTGAAGTTCAAATTAATTAAGGGATAGGCAAAATCATGTTTCAAACTTCACTTTTGAATTAAGTTCGAGTTTGAGTGGAATATGCTTTCTAACTAAACTGATCTTAGATATTATATGTTTAAGTTAATTTCCTTTGAGAAATAGAAGTCCATAAGTTAAGGAGTCCTTTTTTGTTAGTGACTGTAGAATTAAAAGCTTACGAATTTGAGTCAAGAAAGGAGTATCTTTATTAAAATACAAAGTGAAGAATAACTCTATTTTATTTGGCAACCTTTTTTTTATATTTTTCTCTTTAATCATTACTTTAAAAGAAAATAAATAAATAATAACAATAACTTCAGTACACAAGACTCCCGATAAGGAAACATCGTTCCTTTGCATTTGTAAATTAATTATTTATAAAATTTATAATTAGTAAATTACGTACACAAATAAACAAACCTTAATTACAGATAATAAGTTATAAAATATGTTCATTAAATAAGTTAGTTGATAAATCCTTGATGATAATTAAATTAATTTACAAATTAAAGAAGGGAATAAATTAAAAAAAATATGAGGAAATTAAAAACTATTATTAAAAAGGGGTTAGTTATGAAGAGTTGGTTAAAAGTAGTAATAATAACGGATGACACAATTTAAAAAACCAGATAAAGATAATGTTTGCTTAGTTACAAATAACTCATCACTTAAAACAGTTTAACTTAATCTTAATTTGGACAACGTTCTTATCGTTTGCTTTTTGAACACTGGATCAATCGCAATCGTAGAACAAATAGAAACAGACACTTGGTGTTGTTGTCACTCACTCTCCCATCATTAACATCAACATCGACCCGATTCTCTCTCCCTCTCTCGCTGTACTGCTGCTCCTCCGCCACCACAACCATCGTCATCGACGAGCCGTTGATTTGGTGGCCAGTGGCCGTGACCAACTCCCTTTAATTCCTCGTACGCATTGAGAAGTTTTGTGCTTTTCGACAAACCGGCGGTTGTTGCAGTTTTTTCCGTTATGACGATGAATGCGGTTGTTTTGTCTTGAAGTTTAGATTTTTTTTTGTGTGTTTTTCTCAAATAAAACAAAAAAAGAAGGCGGGGTTGGTTCTGGTGGTGGTGGTTGCGGCGGTGGAGCGATGGTTCTAGCGACGGCGGGTCTGGTGGAGAGAAGAAGAGTGAAGATGACGATGAGAAAAATGGTTATGGCGATGCTTTTTGTCACGGTGATAGCTCCAATTGTTTTTTACATTGATAGATTTGCCGCGTTCCAGGTTCCTTCGTGTGAGTTAAATTTGTTTCTTTCTGCATTCCTGATCCGTGCTTTACCATAAAGTTGCTCTCCTTTTTACAATTTTTATGCGCTTTTCTGCAGCTAGAAACGATTTTCTGGAAGATATATCGGCTTTTGTAAGTAATCTTTTTCTCTTCGAATACAAACTGATCGTCTGTTTTCTTTTTCTTTCTTTGGTTTCAACTTTAAGGGTTCTATAATCTCTAAATCTTGTTTCTATTTTCTTTTTTTCTTTTACCAGACTCTACCTGGCGACACCAGGCATCTGAATGTGCTGCCCCTGGTAAATTTTGTTGTTGACTTTGTTGGAAAATACATAAACCAACAGACTTCTCCTGATTTCTGTGGAAAGCAAGAATTTTCCTTTTCTGGGTACTCTTGAAAATGCAGATCTCACCTCATCAATTTCTTGTTTCTGGTGTAGGAATCATCTATAGCTCTTAAAGAACCAATTGGAATTGTGTATACTGACGATTCTACCACATCTTCCCTTACCGACATCACGTCTGACGTTGATTTAAAAGGTATTTCTTTTATTTAAAATCTTTCTTGCCACTTGTACTTGCTCTTTGATTAGAATTATGAAATGATGTAAAGTTATTAATCTCTTGATGAATGTGGTCAATTTTATTTCAAGTTCTAGTTAACCTGGATTTTGTTTCTTCTGTATGTTAATTAGATTTGCAGCTGACGGAGGAAAGGGATCATAAATCTGTTAGAATATTGTATACAACTGATGAGAAGGATCAATCTCAAGCACATAATGCCATCAGTCAGGTCACTGCTGCTGTTGACCAGAAGGAAAGCAAGACAGATGGTGCCAAAGATGCCAAGCAAGAGGATAAAAATAAATTGCGAAGTTCCTCCCAAAATGAGGTTCATTCTTTGTAAACTTGTCTCTAATTCTGTTTTTAGTATGTATTTCTTTGTGAATTTATAATGATATGATTAATTTAGAACAATGTGGCATACGTCCGAAAGGCTGCTGATCGTTTTTTTTCTAATTTTTAAATGTATGTGGCATGTACTTTGTTTCAGTATCTGGCTGAGTATTTGGACTTGTGGTTTCATGATTTTGCCGTCGTCTTGCAACATTTAGTCTTTCTTAGTACTAATAGTAGAAATATTGTTTCCTGGTTATTCTATTGTCTGCATTTCATATCAAATTCCCAAACAGAATTTGTAAGCATAGTTCTGGTATCCGGCCCATGCTTGAATATGATGTTTTTTCATTTTATAATTTAAAATGATCATATCTTCTTGCAATATTAACTCCACTAGAAAGCACACATCAGAAGTTTCTCCAATATACCTCAATGGACTGCCAAAACATTTGAACTGCAAATTTTGAGTAATATTCGCCCAAAAATTTGATGTTAGATATTAAGTTGTTACACGTTATAATTATTTGAGTAGTAGATACTGTAAACTTACAATGAAGGTATTGCTTGTTGTCCTAAAGGCCTGGATAATTCTGGAAATTGAGCAAATAGAAGCTTGAAATTTGCAAGCTGACCGATTCTCCCTTTTTCTTTCTTCCTTTTTTGTTTCTTCTTTTGCAGGTTGAACAGCTGCCTACTCCAACCTTGAATAAGATCAACGGGGAAGATAATGCTCAGAGTAAAACTGATAAAAGAACAAATCCAATGGCTTCATCAGGTACACTAGTGCGAAAACTCAAAGATCAACTAATCAGCGCAAAGGTATATCTTTCCCTTCCTGTGGTGAAGAGCAATCCACAATTTACAAGGGAGCTTCGCCTGCGGTTAAAGGAAGTTCAGCATGTTCTTGGGGATTCAACTAATGATTCTGACCTGCCAAAGAAGTAATCTTCTGATTTGACACTTCTTTTCTTCTTCATGCCTGTGATAAGATTCTTGTTCAATATTCAACTATGCAAGTACCATAGTGGCTCATAATTTAATCTTGCTTTCTATTTTCAATTTGCTATTTTCTCTGACTATGATATTGAACATTTGTTGCTGCAGTGCCTTTGAGAAACTAAAGGCGATGGACCAAACGTTAGCCAAAGTCAAGCAGCTGGAGGCTGATTGCTCCGTGATGGTTAAGAAGCTTAGGGCTATGCTCCACTCAGCTGAAGAGCAGCTTCAAGCGCATAAAAAACAGACCTTGTTCTTGACCCAGTTAACTGCAAAAACTCTCCCTAAGGGTCTACACTGTCTTCCGCTGCGCTTGTCAACTGAATATTATGCATTGAATTCTTCTGAAAAAGAATTTGCAAATCAAGAGAAATTAGAAGACCCTCAGCTGTATCATTATGCATTATTCTCTGATAATGTATTGGCTGCTGCAGTTGTTGTCAACTCCACTGCTACCCATGCCAAGGTAAGCATCCTGTTTGAAAATTCATTTGTGCTTCTTTTGTTTTGCAATTAAATGGGACGGATCGTAACGTCATCAACATTGTGGAGTAAGGGACATTCATACTTCACACAGATCAGGAGTTTCTTCTCCTTTTCTATTTTCGTTGTTCAATTTATATAATGTCCGGGTGTTTGAGGATTTTGCATTTGTTTTTCATTCTTAAAACTCCCATTACATTGGTTCTAAATATTTGCAGGATGCATCAAAGCATGTGTTCCATATTGTTACTGATAGACTTAATCATGCTGCAATGAGGATGTGGTTCTTAAGAAATCCACCAGGCAAAGCCACGATTGACGTTCAGAATATTGAGGAGTTGAAATGGTTAAATGCAAGTTATAGTCCTGTTCTCAAACAGCTCAGCTCTCCATCAATGATAGATTACTACTTCAGGGCACATCATGGCAATTCGGATCCAAACTTGAAGTATCGGAATCCAAAGTACTTATCCATCCTCAACCACCTGCGATTTTACCTGCCGGAGATCTTTCCAAAGCTTGACAAAGTGCTGTTCCTAGATGATGATATTGTTGTGCAAAAGGACCTGACAGACCTTTGGTCCCTTGACCTAAAGGGTAATGTTAATGGTGCAGTAGAAACTTGTGGAGAAAGCTTCCATCGTTTTGATCGGTATCTCAACTTCTCAAATCCTCTAATCTCAAAGAATTTTGATCCCCGAGCTTGTGGTTGGGCTTATGGAATGAACATCTTTGATTTGATGGAATGGAAACGACAAAACATCACTGATGTATATCATAGGTGGCAGAACCTGGTAAGTAACATGGTTGACAGTTATTCTGCTAAGTTTGAGTGGATGCTACAAAATGCCATCTAATACAACAAATACTTAGGTTGGAGCATATTGGATTGAATTTATATGCTAATTTCATAGTTAAGATGCATGTGTAGATACATACACTTCCAAATTTGAGTGTTGTGTCCAATGTGTTCAACTACTTTATCTTGCTTTTAGATGTGACTTGAACTTTTGTTTCTTCACAGAACCATGACAGAACGCTTTGGAAGTTGGGGACCCTGCCTCCTGGCCTCATCACATTTTGGAATAGAACTTATCCCCTTGATCGATATTGGCATGTACTCGGCCTTGGTTATAATCCCAACGTCAATCAAAGAGATATTGAGCAAGCTGCTGTCATACACTACAATGGCAACTTGAAACCGTGGCTTGAGATTGGCATCCCCAAGTACAGGAACTACTGGGCAAAGCACGTAGACTATGATCATGTGTATTTGAGGGAATGCAACATCAATCCATGAGAAGGCCCTCCAAATTAATGTCTCATCAAGTAGGCTTCACTGGATGCTATAATGTTGCAGGTCTGCATAGGTTCTTTTGCTGTCTTAAGTAGCAAGCTGATTAGCTTACATTCTTTCTGTATACAAAAGTTTCTTCCTTTGCATGGTAGGTTGATAGCCACGATTCAACACGGTATAGTTTTGGAACCTTTGATGATAAAATCTGCAAAGCAGCAATTTAGTGCAAATGTTTGCAATGCCCTTTTATTCGGTTCTTGATGTGAAGCCATTTTCAACTCATGTCCAAACAATCACCTTACTTTCACTGTCTTGGAGCATTTGGTTTAATCGGTACGGTTTTGTCATTGCTTTCTCCCCATGAGTACATAAACTTGATGATTACTTTGTCCATAAACGTTAATTCAAGTTAAAGAAACCCAAATAGCATATGCGACTGTTTGTTTCAGCTTTAAAAATTAAATAAGTACTTTTTTTTACCGCAAAAGCTGTTTTTTAAATGAATATTTGGTTATAAAATTTAAAAATAATTTTTTTCATAAAAATGAGTTTTTTGGAAGTTAAAATACAGCTTTTGGAGAAGCTTAAATTTAAAGCTTTTTTAAAAAATACTTTTTTTATATAGATTTTTCAAATCAATTAATGAGCCTATTTTTTAGTTCTCTTTATTCTTATGGTTTTACACACAATTTCTACAATATCTATAAACACATATTCTTGTTTATTTTGATATTTATATAATATTATTTGACTTTTTATATGTTTTAATATTTATTTTTTATATTTGTTTTACTTATATTATAATCCATATAAAAGATTTGGTTAGATATAATTTCATTTATGTTTTATATAGTTTAAAATTATATAATAATTAATATATTGTGCTTCGCATATTGTTTAATATATTTTAAATAATATTTATATTCATAAATAATTTTTATTACAAGATAAAACATAGTTAAAATTAAAAATACTTTTTATTTTTATGTTGTCAAGCAGTTTATTATATGAAGTTCTTTCAAAAAATTTCGTTTTTAAATGACAGTCAAACAGTAACTGATTTCTTAGAAAAGCTCTTTTTAAAAAAACTCTATTGATATAAACTCATCCAAACAGGCACTACAAATGGTACTCTTAAAAGGTAATAAAATATATTTTCTAAGACTAGAGTGGGTTAATAAAATACACCTTCTTATTAATTGCGCAAATAGGATGTTATCTTAGGCTTCGGCTCACATAAAAATTAATATTTAAAAAATTGAATTGAAAATTAGAATAATAACATAAGATGTTTAAGATTTAAAATTTTAATCGGTATTAGATCAATCATAAAATTGGACGATTGATCGATTAATTAATAAATTGATCAATTTTTTAATAACAAGAGTTATTAAAATAAATAAAATTAAAAAGTTAAAAATATAAATAAATCTATTCTCTTCTTTGGCCTTTTCTTTTGTTTTCGCCTTTTTTCTACAAATCTATAACTTAAAACATCTTTGCATTTTCATGTCAAGATAGAAATGGCCAACTCTCTTTTCTTTTCTCTCATTTGCCCTTTCTTGTTGCTTCTTTTCACTGTCGTCCCTGTCTCTGCTATTGCAACCATTACACCACACAACAAACTGGTCTCTAAGGTCTGCCACCAAACTTCACATTACTCCTTCTGCATAAACTCTCTTTTCTCCGACCATCGAACCCCAGAAGCCGACGAGTACACACTAGCTTACATCTCAGTGGGGTTAGCTTACCTCAACGCAACTGCCACCAGAGACTACGTAAACAAGCTGCTTAGAAGAACCTCAAGCTACCGCCGACTCATGGAATGCAGTCGAGACTATGTTAAGGCAGTTTCGGCTCTCGAGACAGCTTACAACGACTTAAACTCAGAGACCTTCTTCGAGTTGGCTGATTTGGCTGGTGACGCCGCGCACGCTGCCGACAACTGCGAAGTCTCCGTTCGGGGAATCAGACCACCCCCGCTGGGGAAGAGGAACAGAGATTTGAAGGGTCTATGCCAGATTTGCGCGGTTGTTGCTAAATTGTTTACTGGTTCTGACTGATTACAGTACGTACGTATATCCAGTTTTAACTAATCAGTTACATGTTCTCTAGAATTGTGCTTTGAAAACGAAGAGGATCTAAGATTCAGTAACATTAATTAATACGAAAGCTTGCTTTTTAATTTCAACACAAGCCACATCCACCGACTGCATGTTGATAGATATAGATATAGAGATAAGAGGTACGCCGTACGTGCATGCCATGTTCTTATCTCCAACCTGGAACTTCTTGGATTAACCCTAATTCCAAATTACGTGGACCTACTTTACATGATTGAGGCAAAATTTATTCGGTTCTTATCTAAATTATTCAACAGATCCCATTTAAATTAATCAAATATTAAATTATGCTCGAACTTTTTAATAAAATTTTTTAATTTTACCTCGAGATTATCTAAACCTAAAATTTGAAATTTTTTAAATAAATCGATATTATTTTGAGTAAAATATAGTTAAAGAATAAAAAATATATTAATTGGAACTTGTAAAATTAACATTTAATGAACTATATCTTTTTCCAAACACAATATGCATATATATATTATATGAAAAAGATATAATTCATTAATATATATACAAGGGCGGATTCAAAACAAATTGAGTAGGGGACAAAATTTTAATAAGAGAAAATTTTTATATTTTTAGGGATCAAAATTTAAAATAATAATTTTTATATGAATTTTTTTTTGGAGGTATTTCCCCCTGGTTGATCCATCCCTCCTCCTCTCTCTCTCTCTATATATATATATATTATAAAATGTCATGTCGAAAGATATAGAATTCATTATTAATAATTAGAAAACTAAAAATGAAAATATGAGTTTTTTTTTTTAAATAGAGGAACCCGCAACTGCTATTTTTTAGATAGGCACTGAATAAACCTTCAGATTGACACAATAGTCTATAAATCAGGCCATTTACATATTTCAAACAAGACAAGCCTTGTTCGACAGGCTCAATCAAGAGAGTGTAAATAAGGGATTTGAATACATGACCTTTTGGCTCTATGCCCCTTACATGCTACCAACTCAATCACCTCTTAGGGGCCATGAAAATATGAGTTGCTTCAACCCAAAAAGAGAGGTAAAAAATATGCAAGAATTAAATTATAAGTTTAGATGTGTAATTTTCAACTATTTGGTGAATGATTAGAAATGAGGTGGAGGATAACACATGATATTATTTAAGGTTTAAAAGGTTCAATCAAGATTAATTTATCATAAAATTAATTAAAGATTAAATAAATTAAAGAATTTGAAATAATATTAAAAGAGACCGTCTTTGCTCATAAATCTTTTTAAAGTTTAATTAAAAATAGATTATTAAATAAAATATAATTTATTTATTTTAGTTTATAAAAATTTATTAATTTTAAAAGAATTAACCGATTGATCAATTTTTAAAAATAAAAATTATTAAAATAAATCAATCAAAAAAAATTAAAAATTAAACGATTTAAAATTTTACTGAACCAGCCGAATCGTAAGGTATTAATTTTTATGTCATTGAATGTATGTAGCAATGCGACAAGGCATATCCTAGTATTTAATAGTAAAAAGTGCCGTGTTTTGTTTTCAACGCTTCAGTTTCATTCTACTTGCATTTTGGGCTTGAAAAGAACCAGAGATGTGGGCCATATGTGCGAGTCAGAGATCCAGCAAGATCAAAGCAACGAACAATCATTGTCCCCAGAATGTGACTCTTGCTCTGATACTACCTCGGAGACAAAAGAAGCTCTATAAATATCCCCTTTTAAGAAGATTGCACAAATGGTTATTTGAAACACCCAAGAAATCATTACTTGTGCCTGATAATTCCACTTGCATACGAGGTACTGGACGCCTGGAAAGTCTTGAATAAGGTGTCTGTCATATGCAACTCCTGCATGTAATCCGTGTATGGAGTTGCAGGCGGAGTTTATTTGATTCTGATGAACCAATTTGACCCAATTGCTTTCCTTCTTTGTGTTACATATTGGTCACTTTTAGAGATTCAAGTTACTGTACAGTCAGTACTGGTCAGAAGTTCATATCAGTCAGACTTGACATGAGATTCAGAACTGTCTTGTTCAAACAATGAGTACACGCCATCGCCATGGCTTCTATTCACCGGTCAAGGGATCCATCAATAATGCACTTTGTCTCCGTTGAGTCATATCATGTCTGTGACCCTTTTGGTCGGGGCAACATTCATGGAACTCCGTTTGACTGATACAGGATTCCGGCAGTTGTGGAACTATGCATCCAAGCTAATGTAGATATATACCTATCATGTTAAGGAACAAACCCTGTCAGGATGATTGCAAACAAAGTTATTGACGGAGAACGATTACTTGAGGAGGCTAAACACGGCAGCTATTTTTATTAATAATTGAAAACCCGAATTATTTTGGTCAGTGCAACAGGTCAAGTTTTAATTTGGCCATTTTTAGTTTAAATTTTAATTTTTCGATTCAATTTATTTTAAAATTTTTTATTATTAACAACTGAATAATTTTTTAATTTTTATAAATTAATTGAATTTATAAACTAAAATTAATTAATTAATTTTTATTTAACAATCTTCTTTTTTAATTAAACTTCAAATTCTTCAATAGATATGGACAATTTTTTAATCATATTTTAAATTTTTTAATCTTAATTAATTTTTAACCGTTTTTATGATGATTTAATATCGATTGAACTTTTTAAACCTTAAAATTCATATTTCATCAGTTTAACTTCCGTTTCGATTTTAAAACAATAACTTTTACAAATGTTGGTACTGATTAAAAGAACACATACATTTTAAAAAGTTTTCAACCATTTGAGCATAATTATGTCACATTTGCATGAGTGAGCCATTTTGGACTTATCAAGTGAACAAGCGAGACATTTTTCAATTGTAATACTTTATTAGGTTGTTGAATATTGTATTTAGGGGTGATCCAAGTAGTACTGAAGTTTCTCTTTACTTTATAAGAAGATTGTAAGAAGAGTTTTTCTTTACTAAAAAAAATTATATAAAGGTTATTTTTTACCTAGAAATAAGAATTATAATGAAATTCTAAGAAGAGTCTTGAGAGTGGATATAAGAAAAGGGTTGTTTATCAAACCACTATAAAATGATTTAATCTTTTTCTTCTCTATCCTTTATAATTTATTGCTCAATTGTTTGATTAATTTATATTAAGAAAATTTTTCTTCTTTGTTTATTATATTGATTGTTATTAATTGAGTACATTAGATAGAAAATTTGCTGAATTTTATAAACACCAATTTCATCTCCCTCTTGAGTGCCATTAGAGACTAAAATTGTTAGTAATATAAATCAAATCATTTACACATAAACATACAATAAGTACCTCATCATCACTGTTGATTTTTATATGTAAATTTGGCTCAATTAAACTTTTATAGAATCCAATCTTGTTGAAATATCTATAATTTTCAAGTACTGAGACTTTGATGCTTGTTTATAGCCATACAAGGCTTTCTTAAGCTAATATGCCTTTTCTCTTTCTTTAGGTTATTTCATAAACACTCTATCAATTAAAATACCATTTAAAAATGTATATTTGGCATATTTAATAAACATGCCACTTATAATGTACATCAATAGCCAAAATTGTTCTAATTATGTCAAATCTTGCTATAAGCGTAAAAATTTCTTCGAAATCAATACCTTCTTGTTGCATATAGTCTTAAATAAACATTTATACCTTATTTTTTGTATTAAACCATCATGTTTGAATTTGAGCTTGTAAACCAACTTTCTCTTTATCATTTAATAAGTTAACAAGCTCCTAAATATGACATCTTCAAAAACAACTTAGTTCTTAAGCTATAGAAAATTGGCATAATTTCGTCTATTTATAAATATCATTTAAGGGATGTTATTTTCTTGGAGTTGATGAAGAGCTTGAAGTGTAGAATGAAGTTGAAGGTGTGATTTTGATTGATTATTTATGTGCTTATAAGAATTATAAGCTTTAATCGCAAGTGGATAAGGGGAAGGGTGGATCATTGCCTTTAGGCATAGGCAGCCCTCTACTATCCATTCTATTGCATTCCATTGTCTCGCATTTTACTGTACCGTGTCAGAACAGATACATCTATTGTTCTAGCTAGCATTAGCAAGTATGATCATTCCTAAAAGGACTGTAGGTATTATTATTAACCTTTTTCAATTATCTATTTGTCGAATCCGGTTATGAATTTAATTGAAAATTAAACTAAAAATAACTAAACTAAAGTTAACACAATAATGAACTAGGATAAAGAAACTACTACGATTAAACGATATCAAATAAGTAATACCTAGGTGATGAATCTCCCTAAGATATCTTAAAAATTAAACCTTTATCATGTAATTGAATTATTGATTATTAAACCTTGAAAATTCCTATCTTATGTTGATATCTTTTTAAGACTATTAACAACTAGCCCTTGATTGATTAACTAAAATCTCTTTCTAGTTTAAACCCCTATAATTGCATTACTCAATTCATGAATTTCACTATTAGATTTGACCTTAATTTCGAGGATTTATGTTGACCTGTCTTTAGGTTTGCGTGCAACTCCTTCCAACTATGGTAGATTTATTCACACAAAAAGATTTCTCAATCTCAATTTTATAAAATCAAACATTAGCCCAATATTCCAGATAAATTAGTTCAAGAATATAAACATATAATTGAATTACAATAAACCAATAAAAAATTTGCATTGAATAAAAGACTATATCATACTATTCATTTCAACTAAGGGTTCATCACCTTTAGGCACCAAATGAATTAGTTCATACACATATAAAATAAATCCAGTATTCAATATTCAAAAGAACAAATAGAAATACAAAAAAAATTATAATTTATATCCCCCTTTTTGTCTTGAATGAAATCTTCTTCTAATTTAGATTGAAGGTTAATATTAGATCTTGTGATGTAAACTTCATATTTTCCTTTGTCCTTTATTCAAAATTGCTTCTTCTTTTCTTTTCTGGTGTCTAACCCAAATCCAAAATATTTATCCTTTACTCCAACCTTTATAATTTCCTTTTATAATAAAAAACTAGGATCTCTGGAATATACACTATTTATACCAAGATTGTAAAATCACATAATAATTTTTATACAATCATTTGTTGAAAGAAAATGACTGGAGTGTATGTGTTTAACCCTCATAATGTACCCAATAATGTCATTAGGAGTCTAGAACATTTGTTACTACACAAATTCATGTGTTACATTGTTTTTGCTAAGAGTTAAAGTAACAAATGTTCTAAAAAGGATTTGTTCTTACTTTGATGTAGGGAGAACAAAGTCAAGGTCTGCACATTTACACACATATTCCAAATAATAGTTAATTCCATTACGAAAAAGAGTAGCTATTTAGGCATGGAATTGTTAGTAATTGCATTGACTCACTACCATGATGTTGTTGTTAATGGACTAACCCTGTCTTCCTTGAAATGTTCAATAATACACACTTAAGGAGAGTTGAAATATTGGAGTCCCGTGGTATGAAACTTTGAGATCCAAGCTCTAAATTTGTAGTTAAGCATAGGACAGAACACCATTGCTACAACTTCAAGAGGTAACATCAAATGAATAATATGATGATGAAGAAAAAAGTTGGGAGAAGGTGCTCAACAAATTGGAAGAGAACAACAAGTGACTAGAGGGCAAAATGGACGTCATAGAGGCATAATTAAAGGAATAATGCCGGCATAATTAAAGGAATAATGCCCCATCAACACTACCAAACAAAAAAACTACTTAAGTATTTTGTAGTTCAGGCATCCAATTCCCTTATCTGATGTCATCACCACCACAATCCCTACAACCCTTATTTTTTATTTCTTTTATTTGTTTCAATTACTTTTTAGTTTTGATTGTGCTTTAGTTACGTGTTTTGTCCACATTGAGAACAGTGTGTTGTTCAAATATGGGTGTATATTTTTTATTTTTAATTCCATATGACTTTGCATTTGTATTATGTGTATTTTTGCTTACATTGGCATTGCATAATTGTTGCAAAATTTTGCATTATGTATTTGTGTGAATGTGTCAATGACAAGAAATTGAAAGGAATTAGCTTAACTATGTATATGATCACTTAAATTATAAAGAAACTTTAACCTGTGAAGTTTGTGTTTTAAGTATTTTTTAGGTAAATATGCATGTTGATTAGAATATTATATAAATTCTTTCATTTTATGACACTTGTTTGGATGTACTTATAAGTAAATTTATTTAAATTGATAGGCATTATTAGTAGCCTTTTATGGGAGTGATTGACTAGGAAGAAATGATGTACGTTAGGAAAAAATAAATTTTAAAAAACTATATTAAATAAATATCCTATTTCGCTATCAATTTTTAAAAATATTTGGGTAAATAATACAACTAATAGCCAGTTATGAGTTGTGATATAGTTAAGAATCGGGGACATTCATGGAAAAATATTTGCTTTTGTGTCAAAAGACTAGAATGACACTTCAACCAAGCTAAACAAAACATGACCTAGTTGATTCATGCCAAGTGTTTTCCTTCACGTCAAAAGATTAGGTGATCGTTGAATATGAAAATATGGTGTTTTCAATAAAAATGAACCTATTGATCTAGTAAATTGAGTAATTCCATGAGGGGATATTTAGTTATAACCTACCTCTTTAATTGGTAAATAAGAATGAGTGCATTATTACAAGTGTCATAGATGTATGAATAGGGTTCAATATTTTGGTTGATATGTGTATTTAAATCAAACCACTTGAACATAAATGGAACAAGTTAGTGTGTTGGAGCTTTTTTAGTGATTGATGCTGTGGGTAAGTTAATTTCATGAGATTTGATGTTATTAACTATTGCACCATAATTGCATTGTTGCGTGATTGCGTGATTATATGTGTTTTACATTGTGCTTATTTTGTGGTTTTAGTTTTGCTTGGAGGCAAGCAGAAACCACCTCCTCATACTCATTTTCGAACATTTGGGTCCTTGTATTATGTTCATCATGTTCTGTATGACAAAAATAAGTTCAATCCTGATAGTAAATAGTGCATTTTTGTAGAATAACCCTATCAAAAGAAAGGATGATATGTGTTTGATTTGGAAACTAGTGAATTATTTGTCTTTCAAGATGTGGTAATTTTTTAAGACAAAATTCATTCTTTGAGGCTTCATCTACATCTCACTCGCCCTTGTCTATTACCAATCCAACAACATATGATGATCATTTATTGCCCTCTTCTTTTGTGCCATTACATGCTACAATTTTGCACTAGTTGTTTGTAGTTTTTCGATGCCTATTTTGGGTGCTTCTTTTGATAATTTACGTAAAAATGATAAAGGGAGTAATGTACTATCTATCCACCACTATTAACAACAAGGGGAGCATCTCTAATCCCATTATTCCTCTATTTGTTGTTGAATACGTGCCAACCCTTATTATTAATCATGACGAGACCACCATATGCAAAAGTCAACAAATTCGTCAAACTAATACCATATTACAAGATCATGTTTTCCACATTGTATATTATCTTAATCCTCCTTTTACACTCACCACTCAATCTTCATCCTCCAATACTCCTTATCCCACAACCCACTATGTGACTTATGCTAACTTGACTACAAATAATAATTGTTTTGTTGCACCTATTACTATTGATACTGAACCTACGTGATTTTCAAAGGTGCTCAAAGATCCTCATTGGTGTAATGTTATGGCTAAGGAGATTAATGAACTTGAGTATAATGGAACCTAGACCATTGAAAATCCTCCTCCTAGGAAGAAAGCTATTGGATATAGGTGAGTCTATAAAATCAAATACAACTCTGATGGCTCAATTGAACGCTTCAAAGCTAAGCTGGTTATTCTTGGAAACAATCAAATTGAAGGAGTTGATATTAATGAAACTTTTACTTATATTGTGAAAATGGTTTCATTGCGTGCTTTTCTTGTAGTTATTATTATTCGTGGGTGGGAATTGCGTCAAATAGATATCAATAATATTTTTCTTCATGGTGATCTAGATGAAGAAGTTTATATGCAACTCCCACTTAGATTTTTTGTCTTCGATTCGGGTAAGGCATGTTGCCTTTATAAATCCTTGCATGATCTTCACCAAACTCCCCGAATTTTGTTTTCTAATATTGCTGGAGCTTTAAAATTGTTTGGTTTCATTTACTCCTATGTTTATTCATTGCTCACTTATGAGTAGCATGGTGTCTTCTTGCATTTTTTGGTCTATGTTAATGATTTAATTTTTTATAGGAATAATTCCACAGCCATTACTAGCTTTAAAGCTTATTTTAGTTGTTTCTTTCAAATGAAGGATTTTGTCATTGAAATTGCTTGTGGACTTGAAGGATTGTTTTTGTCTTAAAGAAAGTATTCACTTAACATTTTGTTTGGAACCGATCTTTTTAGTGTTAAATTTGCAGATTTTCAATTAACCAAAATCATTACCTCGCATGTTGTATCCTTATTTGTCAATCTAGCTAAATATCGTTATTTAGTTGATCAACTTATTTATTTGACCAAAACAAGCCTTGAACTATACTATGTTGTTCATATCTTGGCTCAATTCATGTAAGCTCGTCGTATAGTTCATTGGGATGTTGTTGTATATATGCTTTAGTATTTAAAGGCCTACTCAGGTTAAGAGATTCTCTTGCATTATGACAATGCATTACATCTCAATGCTTACTATAACTTTGATTGGGCAAGTTGTGCACTCATTTTTTGTTCACTCACTGGCTATTGCATTCTTCTTGATGATTCTCCTATCTGATGGAAAAACTAAGAAACAACCAACCGTGTCTTGTTCTTCTATTGAAGCAAAGTATCGTTCTATGGCTGCAACTAGTTATGAATTGACTTGACTCAAATCTTTGTTTCACTCACTTGACGATTCTCTCTCTTAGTCAATAGGACTATTTTGTAATAGTCAAATTGCTTTACATATTGCTTTCAATCCTATTTTTAACAAGCGTACAAAACACATATAAGTTAATTTTCATTATGTTCTTGATCATATACAAGCTAATAATAATGCCACCGCTTATGTTTGTACTCATGATCAGCTCACTAATATATTTACAAATATGTTTTGCAAATCCCAGTTTTAGTACCTTGTTCATAAGTTAGGCATTTCGTAATTTTCATGCTCAGACTTGAAGAGGAATATTGGGAAAATATCTTGTACAATATATGTAAATATATAGTCAATATATATTAAGGAGATTTGGCATATATTTAGATGTCCTTAATTAAGGTAAGAAATTGTGGTATATCTATGTATATATATTTGGCGTTTACAGCAAATGAGGATGAGAGTTTTCCCTTACATTCATGCTCATATTCCTATAACATCATACTACGTAAAATTGATGAGGCATGATTGGTTGTGGGATGACAAAGTTCTTCAATGTTGTGAAGAAATTTAGGAAGCTTGTATAAGTTTCTTGGGCTTCTTTCTATGAAGAGAACACCTTTCAAAAGATTAGGAATTTGAAATCATTAATCGTGATTGTTTTTTATGTTTTAGGAGGCTGCAATTTCCTATCCCTCTTGTTAATAAATTTGAACATGCCTAACTGTTACTTAACGTGCATCTCATTCATGTTGTTAAGAACCATGGTCGATATCTAGATAGGCTAAAATCTATGATAGCCAAGTTATCAAAATTTAATGAAAACTGGTAGAGATTTTACAAAAGATGTACTTCCTTTACATCTATCAAAAATCCTAAGCTTATCAAACCTTCTGTTCAATCAGCCATTTATAGTTTCTTACAAAACTTAAAAGTGCAGGATTTAGATTAAACAGTTGCCATGCCAGGACACCATATACCCTATTAGAAGTCAAACACGATGGGCACTTCTTAGTTCTTTTAGAGAAAAGACACGACAAAATGAATTATATTCTCAGTTGTGTGCTAGTTGTCAACGTTTCCTTGTGTAGTTGTTTGTTAGCTGCCAAAGTTGGTGAGTAAACCAACTTTCATGCCTATAAAAAGACCTTTATATTTGTAATGTATGCCTGAGAAAAACAAAGCCTTTATATTTGTAATGTATGCCTGAGAAAGACAGAGGAAAAAATGAAGAGAGAGATAGAGTTGAAGCTCACAATGCAAAGACCAATACACCAATTGCAGTACAATACAGTTGTAATTCACTAGTTATTCCAAACGCTCTCCAAATCTAAAAAAAACTAGATATTATTGATATTCCTCGAAAACTCCCGCCCACATCACCATTCAAGATTTCTTGGCCTACTATTGGCCAAACCACTTGGGCGCTAGGTATAATATGAATAGGATCACTTATATAAATTTATATAAATATACTCTAATATACTCTTTATA